>PVIY010010856.1:0-67298 GCA_004026745.1 Myrmecophaga tridactyla | reverse complement strand
TAGGGCTGTGGGGAGCAGGAGGGAGTGGGCGCGAATCCGGACACGGATTTTGTGTTCCCATTAGGTCTGTTTCGTGGCATATACAGAGGTCACTTTTCCGGCCACCAGGAAATCGGTACCGCTGGGTCTTTCTCCTGCCCGCCCTGACCACCTGCCCCCAGCGCTTGGCCCACCTGCGGGTGGACAAGGGCCTCCGCCCCCTTGGTTTCCCCGCATCGCACGCAAAACAGAAGCTTCCAAAGTTCCGCGCCCTATTGGCCCTCTTCTCACCACTTGCTGCTGAGTCCAGAAGTCAGGGCGCTCTCCTCCTCCTCCTCCTCCAGTCAGGCTTGGGGGCTTTCAGAGGCGGGCGAGAGACCGATCGCTTCATCCCGAAAGGCAGAAGTGGCGAGGAATAACTGACTCCGACAGGTTTGCTTCGCCCAGTCTCGGATGGTAGGGGCGCAGCGGGGCTGGCGTGGGTGGGGAGGCGTGCAGGCGGCTGCGCGGGGACCGGAGGGCGGTCAGTAGGGCCCCACGACCACCGCCTCCACCTCCTTAGAGGGTCTCCTGTCCTTCACCAGGAAGTTGATCATGCCCTCGGACTTGATGAGTAGGTTGCAGCCGAGGAAGAAGATGCCGAAGACCACGGTGAGCGACAGCACGCACATGACAGCGATCTGCACCACGCGCATGATGTACAGGCTGCGCTCGTCCGGGCCGCCCTCGGCGAAGCCGTCGTCGGTCACCACGGACGCCTGAGTGCAGCAGCGCACCGCGCGCTCCAGCGCCTCGCTGCCGTTGGCCAGGAACAGGCCCGCCACGTCGGTCTGGTTGCCCAGGGCTGGGTTCATGGCGGGAGCGGGCGGGCTCCTCGGGAGGCGTGGGAACGCGGGCTGGGAAGGCAGGCGGTGGCGCGGGAAGAACAGGTGCCTAGCTGAGCGCTCACTCGCAGACTCGCGCGCGCGCGGGGTCTGCTCGCTCTTTTCTTTCGAAAGTCCCCGGGCCGTGGGAGTTTCCCCGGAGCTTCTCCGACGCGTGCAGCAGCCGGGCTTGTCTGCGCGATCAGCTCCCGCCCAGAAGGTGCTCGTTCCCGTCGCCCGCTCGCCTGGGGGTTGTTGGAACTTGTGGAGGGGCTGGGCCGGCCGGGCGGTGGGAGGTGCGGGCGGCGGCGGGGAGGCTGCTCTGAGCGCACAGCGGCCCCTTCCGGCAGCGCTGCGGCTCTGAGCCCGCTGCTGTGCGGCCGCGGGGGAAGAAAGGAGCAAGTCTTCTCTTGCTTCGCCTTTCTGCCAACCCCACAGGCCAGGCAGAGGTCACTGCACTCTCCTGGCTTGATGGATGATTAAAGAGTTTGGAGGAACTGTGGCCAGCTGAAAGTTTCAGAGGAACTGGGTCACAGCAACTCTGCTTGTCCTTTGCCTCACACCCTTTCACCTCTGAGTGGATGGAAAGTGGCGTGAATCGCAGGTGCCAGATGGTCCTTGTGAATGCACGGACCCGTCTGTCTGTGTCTGACGCCTTATCGCCTGCGACGGATTGCTAGTGGAGTAGGGGTGAGCTAAGACTATTTTTTTGAAGTAGTGAATTTAGGAAGAAAAGGACAGAGAGGGAGGAAGACAGGAGGAAAAAGAGAGGAAGGGAGGGAGATAAAGAGAGGGACGGAGAGAGCAAGTGGAAAGGAAAGAAAGGAAGGGAAGGGGCCGTCACCCTTCACAAAAGCGAATGGGCTACAGCGCAAGGCAGTTTTTAGAGTAATTTTTGAGGGGAAGGCAATGGGTTGGAGGAAGGTGTTCTTACTTGTCCCCTGGGTGGAAGTGGTTGCCAGCCTTAGGGACACCTCTCTGGTAGGAGAAGGGAAGGTGGACAGAATGGCCACTTGCTTGTAATTTTAATTGCAGATGAGTTTTTGGAAGTGTTTTTGTCTGTTGGCAGTAAATCAGTTGTTTAAGGGAATTGCTCATCAACATCCATCACCTGGAAAATTGGCAGACTGCTAGAAGCCCTCCCCATTTTCCATAAACTGATGCATTTCACCCTAGTCATTTTAAACCTAACTTTAGATGTTTTAGGGACCTGACTGAGGTTTCAGCCCATTATGAGTTTGCTGTTCGTTTCAGTGATTAAAATTAAGATCTAGAAGAATATTTTGGCTTTTTTTCTTTTCTACTTTCTTCCCTTCCTCTTTCTCCCCCTTTCTCCCTGGGTTCCTCCCTTTCTTTCAGTTGTTAACAGCTGGAAAACTATTAACTTGAAACCTGGTCCAAACTTTTTTTTTGGCGTGAGCAGGCTCTGGGAATTGAACCCAGGTCTCTGGCATGGCAGGCGAGAACTCTGCCACTGAGCCACCGCTGCCTGCCCTAGTCCAAATTTTAACACAACAAATTTGCCAAATTTTTATTACAACATAGTAGTTATCTTGCCATTTTCAAATATACTCTTATTTACATTCTATTTGCTAGTTAAACCATTTATTTTTGTTTTCCCAAACATTATTCCATGCTCAGAGGTCTCCTTAAATCTTTTTGTCGTACTTTATGACCACCGTAAAATAGAATAAACTGCAAAAAAAATAAAAATTAAAAAATGACAAAAATTACAATGAACTGCAGTTTAGTTAGGAGTTTTCAATTTGGGGATGTTGTGTAATAGGTTGATTGCATGGCAGTTTCAATAAGCTTAGATTTCCTAAAAAACTATTGTTATTGCTGGACTTCATCCACATTTCAACTGGTTTATTGTCTAGTTTCCCAAAGATTAGGTCAGCTGTGAAGAATCTCTCCCCAACAATTTCTTCTTTGGACAAATTTGTTATTAGTTAATTGGAAGAATTTATTTATATCTCACATTACAATACAACATGCTATCTTAGTTAATGTGGGTGATATTTAAGAATAATAAGGCCTAATATATATATGCAAAAAATTATAAAGCAGTGCTAACATGATGGGTAGAGGCAAGTGGTCTAATAGGAATTTAGAAAAGTGAGAGGTCATAGAATAAAGGCAGGCTTCCAAGGACGTCACCTTGTGTTTGGTGGAATTTATGTGCGGTTTAATAGAGGTGGAATAGCCCCTTCTCTATGTGGCAAAAGCAAACAAACAAAAAACAGACTTAGTTTATAGTCTGTTTATAAGGGCTCGCACAGCAAGATCTGTGTTCCCAAAATTTGCTAAAAATGTTTATTGACTCATTGTCAGAATTTGCAGTTGTTATTATTAAAGTATTACTATTTTTATTCAGAAGCCAAATGACCCATACTTGTTGCTCTTAGGAGATTTTAGATCCAGTTAAACCTTTAGATTTGATGAGCAGATTCTTCAAAGAAGTGAGGTAACATTTTGACTTTTTTCTTTCAGTTTTAACTACTAAATAGTCACAAAACATTGATGATGGCTGTTTCCCATCAGCTAGTTCGGATCTCAGGGAATGAAGTTTTGTTTCCTTTATTTTGACCTGCTCTGATTTTGTTGAATAAAATTGCTTGGAGAATTTATATGGAAATTAATTATAAACCTAGTCATACGCAAATTACATTTATGTAAGGATTTAAGGGTGTATGGGCTGCTAGAGCTTTTCTACAGAAATCTTTTATGTTTCCCTTTTGAATTTTGAGTGATACTTTTCTCTCAACTTTACTCTTGTTTTCAACCTGTTCCCCAAGAAAATCTTATAGATGTGGGAGAAAAAAAACTTTAAGAAAAGTTGATATAAAAAAACCAAAATTTCCTGAGAAGTAGATGGTGTTAGTGGTATAGTAGAAATGCTTATAATTCACATTAAATAAAAGATTTTTGTTCTATAGATGGACTCACTGCTCTATTTATTTAACTGGTTTCCTACTTCTTTGAAAAAAAGAGAATTTGATTTTCAGGGAGTTAAATGGTCAGCATTTAACAACATGCATGTTACACAGAAAGAAGCATTTGCCTACTCTTTCTGGAAAAGAAGTCTATGGCATACATTAAATTCTGCAAGATACTCCAGGATGGTATTGATGAGGAGATAAATGATTAATCCATAGATCTATAGTTTGACTGGTCTTCATGTAGGACCAGACACTTTCAGTATCCAAAGTATTTTCCTTGATTCTCCTTGTGTTTAAAATGAAAATATCAAGTAGAAATTTTTTTAAAGAGAAAACACCAGACATAGGGTATTTATTGCTTTGGGGAAAGTTTATTTTAAAAGATAAATCACATCATATTACTCAATGAAGTAGAACTAAGAGTAAAAAATCATAATCATAAGTAATTTATGATGGCAGACTCACTACTTGGAACAACACAGGAAGAAAGCCAGAAATAAGCAAAATAGGTCATTGAACCACCAAAATAGATATCATGCATACAAAATACTTACGCTCAAATACCTTACCCTGAGTAGATCATTTAATTTCTCTCTCAGAACCTTTGCACTTTTATTTTTTACACAGTTTCAACCCTCTTCTTTGCCTATTTTCTTGCTGGCAGGATATCAATATCATCATATGGATTGAAAAGTAGGAAATAACTACAGGTAGGTGCTTTTATAACCACATGGAGTAACAAATGAAGGGAAAACAAAACAAAATATTGAATGTCGTATGCAGCTTTTCTAAGAACATATTAGTTTGGGGACATTTAATATACAGACAGTCTTCATTGATGAAGCAGTCTACTAAAATGTATAAAGGCAAGTCCTTGAATCTTGCTTTAGTTACTAGCTGTATGACCTGACCTTGGACAAGTTTCTTTGGCTCCCTGTACCTTAGTTTTCATATCCATGAACTGTGGACAATCTCTCTCTTGGTTTTGAAAGGATTAAATGAACTAACTTGTGGCAATAACTGAGAACAATATCTAGCACATAGCAAGATTTCAAATAAATATATATTGCAATAGCCCCGAAGGGGCATCAATGTAGCCTAATTACGTAAGTCATTAACAGAAAAATAAAAGGATAATTTTGTTCAATATGTTCTGTTTCAGAAGGCTGGAAAATAAGTGATACATTTCAGAAATATTTCCACATAAAACGATTGACTTTGTTAAGTAAATATTTCTAAACTTTTTAATTAGACCTAAAGAGAAGTATTATATAAATACTTGAAAATCCAGAAAACTTAAAAAATAATTCCCCCAATTGCTCTTCAGTCTCATACCGCAAAGATACCCACTCTTTAGTAATTTAGAATATTTTATTCATGTATTTTGGCTATGCTTAACTTGGTCATGACCATGCAGCAACTGCAGTTTTGTACCTTACTTTTCCCCCTTAACACTGTGTATATTTTTCCACGAGCTTAAAAATGTACGTCTTTACGTTTTAGTCACTTTAAAATACTTCATTATGTGAACATAGTATCATTTTATTAAACCAGGACTTTATACTGGGCAGTTATGTTGATCTCGTATGTTACTTGAATAGAATCAAATTCTGTTCTGTTTGAGGAAAATCAATTGCACATGAAGAACATTTTTACTCAAAACTGTTTTCTATATTAAGATTCCACTTTAAGATACATTACAAAATTGAAATTTTTAGTGAAAACAGCATTGTCTTTTTAAAAAACCAACTCAACAAAATTGTTTCCGAAAGTGTTATACCAATCTTTACTCCCTTTGAAAAACATGTAAATAAACTATTCCATCACACTTTTTAGGGAAGTAGTTCTGCTCTTTGGCTGCATTTTGGAGTCACCTAAAGAATTTTGAAAAATGCTGATACGAAAACCAAACCCAGTACAATTAGAATTTCTGGAGGTAGGACCCAAGCATAAGTATTTCTTAAATCTTCCCAGATGATTCCATTGACCAGCCATGATTGCAAAACACTGTTCTGAGTAATGTTTTCCAAACTTGCCTTATCTTAAAATCGCCTAGAATGAGGATAGGAGGTAAGTGATTCTCCTTCCAATTGCAAAACTATTGAAGCCATGTTTTCTAAACTTGCTTCCTAGACCCATCTACTGAGATTCTGATTTAGTGGGTCCTAGAAATTTGTATTTTTAACAAGTACACCAAGAAATACTGTTCTTGAGAAATAAGTATTAGGATTTTAAAAAGCATAGTTGTGGGCAGGCTACGGTGGCTCAGCAGGCAAGAAAGCTTGCTTGCCATGCCAGAGGACCTGGGTTTGATTCCCGGTGCCTGCCCATGTTAAAAAAAAAAGCATAGTTGCAAGTATGATAGGAAAAGAATGGCCTGTTATTTGAAGTTACATATTGTAGTGGACAATATTTCTACATATTTGTTATAGAACTATACTTCCTATATTGCAAGTTTTATCTTTAGGTCCTTTACCCATCTCATCTACCACCTGACTATTCATTTATAATAAGTTTTCATTTATCAAATATGTTAACCACATGTATGACCTTTTTGTAAATATTTTTTCCAGTTTGTTTACCTTTTAACTTGAGTCACATACTTTGGACCACATGGAATTTTGTTACATATGTAAATTCATCAATATTTTCATCTATGATTTCTTTCATTGCTTTTAACTTAGAAAGTCCATCTTCATCCAGAGTTTTATTTATGCATGCATAAAATACTTTTGTTTTTAAAAATATTTTTGACATTTTTATTGCTTTACATTTAATACAATTGCCTCTCTGGAAGGTATTTTGGTGTAAGATAAATTTTCCCTTATTCCAAAGAGTCCAGCAATAGTTAACATAATAATATCAATAACATTTTAAAGTTTAGAACTCAAAGAGAAGGAATTTCAGGTATTCATTTATTTACAATAGCAAATATGTATCCTTTAATTTTCTATGAAGACTAACAAGTCTTTAAGCTTTTAAAGCATAGAGACTATATCTGTGAAATTTTTATTTGGATTTTAACATCTACGCTAATATGGTCCTCAAATTGATTATCTGATAAAGATAGTTCAAGGAAAAAACAGCCAGGAGAGGGCCAGTGGGGGTGGGGTTTTACTTTCAATAAAAGTAAAACCAAGTGCTTGCCTCTTCTTCTTTTATTTAAATAAACTCACTGGCTCTCTTATTTGATGATATATGGTGCTGGCTGACTTCTTTCTGTGGGAGAAGAGTGAAGACTGTCCTTGTTTTACACAGGTGACTCCTTGAGTCAAAACTTACTTTAAATATATGACCACATGGAATAATATGGGAAGTAACAGCCGTAATGCTCTCATCTGTTAGTAGCCTTTTACTGTGGTTGAAATAAAGGGCCATAAAAAGCATGTAATAGCTCACCCCAAGTTTGATTTTAAAAATTCTGACCACTGAACATGGCAAGAAGTTTTCAGAATGATATACCATAGACCTATGGCATCCTATTTTTAGATGTGCATTATAGACAGTTTTTGTCTCTGCAGAATTTTGGTCATTATTTTATTCTGATTTCCTGCCTCCCTTTTAAAGTCTGCATGATTTAGAGAGTGATAAAGCCACAGAGCTGCTTACAGACTTCAGCGCCATTGATGTATCCCATTTCTACATTAAAGTAACAGGACTTCACCAGCTTGAAATGGGGAGAGCAGATGGCTGCAAAATTAGACTTGTATATTTGAATGCGTGAAGATTTATATCTTCTGCAAATTCGTAGACAGGATGAGAGAAACAATGAAGGTCATCTATTTTCAAATAGCAAGCAGAAGTGTCAGAGTTTCCATATTTATACATTGATAATAGTGGCAACAATCGTCCATTTATTGTATGCACACCCATGATTCTGCAGTCAAAAAGTCTATCTACATTTTTAAAGTCAATAAATACAAACATCACTCTATTCAATTTCATCATCTGTCAACCATCTCTCCTTCCCCTCTGCTTTAGTTTATTAAAGCTGCTGGAATGCAATATACCAGAAATGGGATGATTTTAAAAAGGGAATTTATTAAGTTGCAAGTTTACAGTTCTAAGGCTATAAGAATGTCCAAACTAAGGCATCCAGAGAAAGATACCTGGATTCAAGAAATGCTGATCTATGAAGGCATGTGGCTGGCTTCTGCTGGTTCTTTAGCTTTTCTTTTCAAACAGCTTCTCCAAGGGCATTTTCTCTCTGTATGTCCAAATGTCTGGGTGCCACAATGTCTTGTGTTGGCTCTCTCTGTCAGCTCTGAAGCTTTTTCCAAAATGGTTCCTGCTTAAAGGACCACAGTAGGCAAAGCACACATCTCCCTGAAAAACACAATTGGGTGGGTCACTTCTCCATGGAAACAAGTTATTAAAAAACCTTCCACCCGACAATATTGAATCATAAAGAACACAGCTTTACTGGGGTACACAACAGTTTCCAATTGGAACACCCTGTAAGATTTGTATGACAGTTAATTAGTATATTTATTCAGTAAATATTTATGGAGCATATTATTTATCCAGAGATATTGAGAGAAGGGACACAGTATCTGCCCTCTAGGCATTAGATAGGCAAACCAGGAATGGGCCATTATTATAGATTGTGATAAATTCTATGGGAAATATAAGAAGAGTATCTTATCCCAGACTGGAATACTTGGAGGGTGATGATGAGGACACGATACATAAGCTGAGTCTTGAAGGATTGCAAGGTGAAGTGTTAGCTATGAGAAGCATGCAGGATGTACCAAGGCATGAGAGAACATACATGTTATATTTTTTGAATTTCCAAGTAGTTCTATATTTTTGGAATATTGGCTACTATAAGGTAGGAAATTATGATACATAGTTTGGAAATCTCCTTAAGTACAAAGTCTTGAACCTTAGATGTTAACAAAATCACATCAGAGATGTTCAGTAGCCCAAGGAAAGAAGTGTTTTCCCATTTCTGGAACTTTGCAATTCACTGAAGACAAGGTCTAGAACATAAACATCCACATTTTTTTTTATCTCAGGTGCTTCAATTTCTCCCTGTGAAAGAGAAACTCTCCCCACGATGAACTTGACTAAAATGACCACAGAAGGATGTCCCACTCGGTGAAACTTGTTCTTTCTCTCTGACGAACTGCTCCTTCCAGTCCCGTCAGTCTCTGCATTCAGCATGTCACATTCACTCACTGAGCACTGTCTCTGAGTCCTTCATACTAACGTGTTCTTTTGAGCACTGCTTGTCTCTCAGCAACCCAGAGCCATAGTATAATGCTTCAAGTGGAACACGTCACAATCAAGTTTTTCAGGCTGCTGGGTGACCCACTTTCACATTGATAGTCACCAACCAGCTCCATGTCCTACTAAGCTAATGTCTTCAATGATTCTTGAGCCACTGGTCTGACCGCAATCTGCAACACTATATCTGGAGAGCTTGTACTGAATTTAATTTCTATGGAGCCATATGGTGGCATTATTGAGACTCATCCAAATACTGGATGATGGATCTGTGATAGATCCAAGCAATTTCCAATATGAGAAGACTTCAACAGCTGAAAACCCCAAGTAAGATTTAATGGAGTCCCATCCCACCTTTTAAATTATTAATTCATCAATGTCCCTATAATATATAGATTTGGATAGCACTTATGCATTTGGAGAGAAGGAAGAGACAGTTGGAGGGGTATGTTTATTTGGTCTCAGCACAAGTTTATATCACATTGTTGCAGGGCTGAGTCTTATTAGTAATGAATACATACAAACAGAATTATTCATTTCCAGACTGTTTATTAATTAATATAGGCCTGGGTAGAAAAAAGCACTCCAACATTTTGGAAAGAGACATTAAATTAGACACATATTAGATGAGATCAGGTATATACAAATGATTCTGAGGGCATATTTTTCAAAGAAGATGCAGAAGAGCAAGCAAATTGTGTTAATAAAACAACACTGTGGCAAGGTAAAATTTCTTAATGTGCATAAAGTCAGATTGTGCCACTCAAAAGGACGGGTCAGCATTGCAACATTTACACATATGCAGATCCAAAACAGGCATGCCCGCCAATGTGTTTCCTATACTGTCTAGAAGAGGACTTGTCCTGGCATATGGAACCCTTGTGGAAAGAGTATATCTTTTAAGGAGATAGCTGCCTCTGAATAATATTTTAATGGCATTAAGAGTTAACTGTATTTTCCGTGAAGTTAGTAGAAATGAAAAAACATTTCCAATTTTTGGATTATTCATAGAGAAGATAATTATATATAGAAAATATAAAAAAAACCTGTTGATATCTTGCATGGAGTTTATTAAGTTTTCAGTAATGTACATGATCATAGAGAAATAATTCAATATTTGAAAGGGAAAACAAGAAAACTATTTTTAAATTAAACCTATAAAATCTTAAGAATTGCTGTCATGGAATGTGTAAAATTTTTATGAGAAAAAAATACACTGGCAAGTT
This sequence comes from Myrmecophaga tridactyla, assembly GCA_004026745.1. Taxonomy (NCBI): domain Eukaryota; kingdom Metazoa; phylum Chordata; class Mammalia; order Pilosa; family Myrmecophagidae; genus Myrmecophaga; species Myrmecophaga tridactyla. The sequence goes on along the minus strand of PVIY010010856.1, from coordinate 57,059 downwards.
ACATGAAAGTATTCTAGAGAAAATGGAAACATATGTCTCATTTATGAATGGGGAAAAAATGCCACAAAGATGGACCTTTATTCCTAAGTTAAATTAATGCAATTCCTACTAAAATCTTAATGAAATGAAATTGTAGAATTATTATAAAATGTTTTCCCATAGAATGATTGCTATATCTTTGAACAAGAAGAACACTCAGGGAGGATTTGCTTTACTAGATTTTAAGACAGTTAAACAAGAATGGAAAGAAAGATCACAGTGGAATCGAACACATGGCCATACGTGTTTAAGAATTTAAGCCAGAAGATAGGAGATAGAAGAACTATTACAAATCAATAGAAGAATGGATGAGTTATGGAATAAATTATGCTGTAAAAATAGATGGACTAAATTCAGTTAGATACCTATTTCATACCATATATCAAACTAAGATCCATTCTATAAATAAGTAATAAATTCTAGGTTAATATATAAAGGGATTTCTTATAATAAAAACTTGGAAACAGAAAAAATAGTATTTGACTATATTAAAATTTAAAAAATAAATAAAGCCTTAGCATATCACTACATTTTTCAACTCCACAGAAATTATTGTATAAGTTAATTTAAAAGAATAATTTATGCTCACAGTATAGTAGGCAAAATAATTATCTTCCCCTACCCCAAATATGCCCATATCTTGACTAACGGATATCTATAGAACACTACGCCCAACAACTGCCGAATATGTTTTTTTAGTGCACAGTATACTTTCCATAGAGCATATATATGCTGGTCTCTAAAGCTTGTCTCACTAAATTTTAAAATATTGAAATGTTATAGAGCATATTCTTTGATCATGACACAATTAAATTAGTGTTCAGTTACAGTAAGATATCTAAGGAACCCCAAATATTTGGAAATTCAGTACATACTTCTAAATGATACATAGGTCAAAGGAGAACACACAAAGAAAATAAATTTTTCAAACTGATAATGAAAACACAATATATCAAGATGTGTAGCATATATCAAAAGCAGTTATATTTAGAAGGACATATAATTTTAAATAATCATTTTAGAAGCAAATGTCTATGGTGAATGACCTAATGTTTCAACACAAGACACTAGAAAAATAAAAGCAAAGTAGGCCCGAGGTAAGTAAAAAGCAAAAAATGAAAATAGGAAAGATAAGAGCAGAAGTCAATGAAATAGAAGTAAACAAGAAAAATTAAGCCAAAACCCAGTCACTTGAAGATATTAACAATTCTGATAATCCCCCAGCTAAACTGATCCCTTATCTGGTGAGAAACAGTGAGAAAAAATTCACCAAAATTAGAAATGAAAAGATTATACATTTATTAATAGGAAAATGAGAGAACTGTATGAATAACTTTTGTTCCACTTATCTACTATTTAAATGAAATGGACAAATACAACTTATCAAAAATTGACACAAGATGAAACTGACATTCTGACTAGGGCTATATCTATTAAAACATTTTTTTTTTCCAAAAGCTCCTCATGCAGAAAATTCTGGTCCCATATGATTTCACTGGTGCTTTAAAGAATAACACCAATCTTACACAAAATCTTTCAGAAATAGAATTGAAGGGAACTTTCCAACTTATGTAATGAGGCCAACATAATCTTAATTCTAAAACCTGATAAAGACATACAAAAATGAAAGAATCACAGATTAATATTCCTTATGAACATAGACATAAAAATCCTTAATAAAATATTAGCAAATCCAATCCAATAATATTGGGAAAAGAAAAAGTATTGGACCAAGTAGGGTTTTAGAAGGAATGCAAGGTTGGTTCAACATAAGTAGAGCTTTGAAGCTCTGTTCTCTTGATTCAGCATGTGCCCGGTTATTGCAGTGCTTTAACTCTTTTCGACAGTTTTAAGGAAGTATACAGTCTTTAAGATTCCTCTGCTGCTTTTGCCTGAGGAGATTTGGAACAATGGCCACCCTCAGAGCCAGTGGCCAGTGATCTGAAGTAGTTGATTAAAAGCAGTAACCAGCAATCAGACCATGACCTCTGATGTTTAGAGGACTAAGTCCATGTAGCCCACCCTGGCACCAGCAAGCTATACCAGGAGCCCAGGCTAAAGTGCTCTCTGCCGTCTATCACAAGACTAGGCTACAGGGAGGATGATATTCACTGGTGTTTACCACAATTTACCAGCCTCTTCCTCTGCTCTTGGATGCTGCATAGTGGTCCTTTAGACTCCAAAATTTCAAAATAGTTGATTCAGACAGTTCTTACCAGTTCAGTAGTTGCTTAACTGGAGGGAATGATTACTGGAGCGTCTTTCTCTGTCATCTTCCCACAAATCTCTCTCTATGTGGGTTTATTTCTTGGTTTTTATTTTAATTTTACTCTATTTCTCTGTGTATTGGTATTTCACTAACTTAATTACTGTAACTATTCATAGGAAGTCTTAAAATCCATAAAGTAAGTCCTCCAACTTTCCAGTTTTCTCCAAAATTGTCCTGGCTATTTTATATCCTTTGCATTTCTATATAAATATTAGCATTAGTTTTTAATTTCCACAAATATTGGGATTTTTAATTTGGATTGCATTGGCACTATAAATTTGAGAGGAATTGCTCATTTTTTATTGTCTTCTAATCCATGAACACTGTATAACTTATTTATTTAAATATGGATTAATTTCTCTCAGCAACGCTTTGTAGCTCTAACAGTAGAGCACTCATACATCTTTCATTAGATTTATTCCTAGGTATTTTATATTTTATATTAATTTTTTAATGATAATTTTTAAAATTTTTTTTTCCAATTATGCAGTAGGTTGCATTATGCACCCCAGGAAAAAATAAACATATTTTTGTCTTAATTCATTACCTTGTGGGTGTGAAACTATTGAAAATAGAATCTCTTGAAGATGTTATTTTTAGTTAATGTGTGGCTCAACTGAATGAGGCTGTCTTAGTCCTATTACTAGGGGTTTTATGAAGAGAAAGCCACATAAAGAAACAAAAGCCTGAAATCAATGGAACCTGGAAAACAAAAAAAAAAGGAGAGGACATCACCATGTGACAGAAAGGTCAAGGATCCCTAAGGATTCCTGACAGTGAGCACCAGAACACCACAACTTTTGGAGAGAAATATTGTCTTGCTGATGCCTCAATTTTGTAGTTCTCCAAGCCTCAAAACCATGAGTAAATAAATGCCCACTGTTTAAGCTAACTCATTGTGTAGTACTTGTCTTAGCAGATGGGAAACTAAAACAAATTTTCTGTTGCTAATGTAGAGAAATGCAGCCTCTTTTTCTGTGTACTGACCTTGTATTAATAATCTTATTATGATCACCTGCTAATTCTAATAGTTTGAAGATGATATTGAATCTTCAGATCCTTTCCAGTTGAACCACGAGATGATTGCAGCCTGGTGAGGCACTTAGAACTAGAGAACCCAGCTGCATCATGTCCAGACCACAGAAACTGTGAGCTAAATGTTTTCAGCCACTATTAGGATAACATATTTATACAACAAGAGGTAAATGATATACACATTAAACTGGGTGATTTTGAGGAATGCTAATTTACTAAGGGACTGTTTATACAGGCATGAGAAAGTGCAGTAACCCAGGACAATCGCAGAAGGCTTATTACCCTGCCTATGACGAAAGGAGAGAATAGTGTAGGAAAAGGCTGCTTTGAGAGAAACAGTGAACTTAACGTTGAGAGAAAAGTTAGCCTGAGGTAACCTTGCAGAAAAGGAATCAGGAGAATAAATCTCTTGACCTCACTCTTCTTTGTCCCTCTGGTCTCCGGCCAGGACATCCTTTGGCTGAATCAACTGGAAGCCAAAAGTTGTGGTTGTCCTGTGGATGCTGTCCTTTAGGCGGCAGAAATAAGGATGGAGAAGGAAAGGAGAGGATTTGAAGGGGCAAATGGAAGATGCCCAGCAATGAGAGTTATTTGTCAACTTCTAGCTAGATGTTAGGTAGGGTTTGACTTTCCCTGAACCTCATTAATAGACCACTATTGGAATATATTCTCTACAGCATTGTTCCATTCTCTTTGCTCAACAAGTGCTCATAAACCATGTTTCTGGATGTGCATTTTTTAATTTTTTTTCTTCAAAGATCCCTGATGGTAGAGGGGAGTACTTAATCCCCATGAAATCTGTGGTCATAGCTTGAAATTTACCATGGATATGAAATTTCTTCCAAGTTTCTAAGTTCTTCTAAGTTCTTTCAGCCAACTAATTTGATTTTGATTTTTACTGTAATAAACAGCTTGTTCCTATGCTAAAATTATTTATTATAATGGAAAATAAAAACTAAGCGAAATTCCTAAAACCCTATCTATCTTTTTGTATCTATCAGTTTCCAAAAATTGGGCAATAATAAGATCATGTTTTTTTAATCTGTAACTATAAAATATTAAAAGTCATGAATGTTAAACCCTCACATTTCAAGAATTCATTGTCATTTCTCCTGCTGCTTTTAAGTAGAACACTCTTCAGTGGGATACCAGGATTCCTTAAGAAGGCACATTTGTTAAATAAAACATGATAGGTATTCTGTTCCTTTTTAGAGACTTAAAATACACATTCGAGTGTTAGAAACTCTGTAATTTTATAAAGTCTTTTTTTTTTATAATAGCCAAATGTTTCTCTCACATGGTGGAATCCTTTTCTACTGAAAATCTATTTAGCGCTGCAGTGCATTGAACACAGTTGATAAATGTTGGTCTAAGCTAAGGAAGCACAAGTAATAAACCACTTGAAATATATTAATGTTTTTCAAAGAAAGATTAGTTATGTTTCTTTTGGGACTGAGCTCACCTAATTCCTTCATGAACCTCTTCTTCTCTGTTCCTGCAGTTCTTTATCTCCTTCATGTTAACCTCTTCTGGCACCTACCATTGCTTGACATATAGAAGTCATTCAGTAACAGTAATTTGATTTTGAAACTTATTTAGCCTAATAGTTAACTTATTATTTTTTTCAAGTTTTTCATTAGCATCTCTCAGAATAAAGACTATTATTTATTCATCAAATGCAAATACTTCTATTTGATATGAGAATTTGGGAAGGAGGGAATGGATGACAGGAAGAAAAACTATAATGTTGCTTTGGGGCTTAATTTATAGAATTGCTGCAGAGTTCCAAAATAATGTATTTTTTTTAATGGATGCAATAGTTCCAGCTGTTTGGGAAGCGTATTTTGAGATTGTTTTGTACCACGTGCTGATCTTGTGTATGAGGATAGTAAAGAAATAGGACAAATTACAAACAAAATCTTAGGTCATGCAGTGACATCTAGTGTGAGTCAGAGACAGTATGCTGGATTCACATAGCCACCTGAAGCTCAAAAGACAGAACTTTTTAAAAAATATCCTTTAAAGTTTATTGTCCTGGAGTTGTAAAGCAACCCTTGTAATGATCTTTGTTTATATTTAAGAGCTTGAACCCATTCTTCATATATAATTAGAATATATTAGTGCACAGATAGTAAAGAGCCTGGAAAAATATTTCTGTAGGAATATATTTCCTGGAGAAAATAAATTTTGAAAATTTCATTGTTTAAAATATTCTTGTGGATGGTCCATTTGCTTCTATGCAAATAGGAGCTTTTAAAGTCTAGTATTCAAGCCTGTGTGTGTGAGTGTGTGTGTGATGCTTTAACAAAAGGAGTGTTGACTGTAACATGCATTATTACAACTAGTTTCTTCCTCTTTTGAGGTTATAACATGCAAAGCTCTGGCCCCTAAGAGATACTAAGACCTGAATCCAGCAAAAGCCTTTTCCCTGCTCAGCTGATTATAAAGTTCTACAGGAAGAAGCCCAGCTTCATTTCATTATATTTCGGTGGTGGTGGTGGGCGGGGAGCAGGGATAACTGGGAATCTGCTTGTAATTTTAAACTTTTAGCTAAGACACAGGAACAAATCTGGCTTTTAGGAAAATGTATTTTTACCAGTAACTATATTTTTATCTTATTTTTAACTGGCACTGTGTTTTGTTTGATTTGACTTATTTGTTGAATGTTATGGTACCAGCATGAGGACTCATCTTTAGGGTATCAGAGAATTTAGAAAAGAGACAGAGTATATGGATGTTGGCAGAAAATGTTCTAGCCCAAGATGACTCAGAGAATGCAAATGATTCATTTTCAGCCACAATATTGAAATATCTTTTTTAGTCTCATCCCGATTTCATCTCCCCACTCAAATCAGAGGTCTAATTCTAAAAACAGGGGCAAAGGGGAAAGATTTCTAAGGTATAAATTATTTCTAAATGTCAAAGACCTTGTGCAGTCCTTTGACATTCCATTACTCACAATCGTACCTCGTGGGCTGCCTCCAGAGCCCTTCGTTTCCCAAACTGCGCTCATTTGTTAAGCTAAGTGTTTGCTGAGTGCTTCCAACATACCAGGGACCATTCCTGGCTCAGATCAAGATACTGCCCTCGAGGAGTTTATATTCTATTAGGGGCAACTAAAACTAAGCCCATGTGTAAAGCAAATAGAGGCAATGGGGAATGCAGGCCAAAGAGGTGCTATTTGATATAGGGTGATTGGGGAAGATTTTCGTGATAAGAAGGCGTTTGAGGGAGTCAGTGTAAATCTTTGAGAGATGAATGTTCCAGGCAGAGGGAACACCAAGTACAAAGGAAGAGAGTGTACCTGGAATTCTTCAGGAATAGTGCAATGCCTGATGTGCTTAGAGTGGAAGGAGATGAGCTCAGAACTGCGGCAGACTGTATCAGCCTGGGGCTTAGGTGATCAATGCCATTGGAGAGTTCTAAGCAATGGAGTGGCATGATCTAAATTATATTCTAGAAGGATCACACTGGCTGCTGTCTGGTGCAAGGTCAACAGCAGGTGAACCGGTTAGAAACTACAGCAGTTACACAGAGAAAGAAGATAGGGGCTTGAATCAGAGTGTAATAATGAAAGTGGTAAGAGAAGTAATCAGATTCTGGATATAATTTCAAACAGTATTGGCTGACAGTTTGTATGTGAAATATTAGAGAAAGGACAGTATAAATGATGACTCCAAGATAACAGTATCTACTTCTATATGGGACCATGCAGCTGTAAAGATGAAAATTGGTAGTTGCAGAAAGGGCAGATTTGTGGGGAAGATTAAGAGTTCACCTTTGGGCCTGTTTACTTTGAGAAATGTATATCCAAATGGAAAGGTCAACAGGAGTTACATAGACAATTTCAGAGTTCAAGAGATGGGTCTGCACTAGAGCTATAAATTTAGAAGAAACCAAAGTGTAGATTGGATGAGATCACCTGGGAAAGTGTAGCTGGAAAAGACTGGAAGTCTGAAATGGAGCCCTGGGGCACTCTAATGTTTACAGCAGCAGTTCTCAACTGGGCTGCATATTAGAATCACCTAAGAATCTTTAACTAAATACTTAAACCTGCCATCTCACAGCCGAGATATTCTGATTTAATTGGTCAGATTGAAACCTGGGCAGCCACGTGGTTTAAAAAGCTTACCAAGTGATTCTCGTGTGCAATCAGTGTTGGGAAGCATGAGTTTTGAAGCTGGAGCTGTAAGAATAAATCAGTGGAGGAAAGAGAGACAGTGTAGTCAGGGAGGTGAGAAGAGAACAAGAGAGTGGTGGTGCAGAGTTCAACTGAAGATATTTCATGGAGAAAATAACCAGTCAAATGTTGCTAAAAGGAAGACAATTGACCATGGTAAGGTATGTGGTGATGCCGAGGTCACTGTTTGGACAGGAGCAGACTCATTAGGAGGTGGGGAGGAAAGCCTGAATCGAGGAGGTACAAAGGAGAATGAATGAAATGGAGAGAGTGAGATTAACTTTATTCAGAAGGCTTGTTTTAGTTGGGAGCAGAGAAATGTGTGGAAGGTGGATGAAGATGTGGAGTCGAAAGATTTTCTAGCTATGTCATATCTATCTCTTTTGATAGGAGCTTTGAAAATATGTTTCTAAGCTTATGGGAATGATACAGCAGAGAGGAGAAGGTTGACAAGTTGATGAGGCAAGGGAAAGGAACATTGATAGAAGTCCTTGAGTGTAGATTGGAGCCCATGCAGGTCATTGCTAGGTAAGAGGATAGAAGAAAGAATGTCTGAGTACAGACTCAGGTGTTTTGGAAGTCATGGTGAAATGCATCTTCAGATTCTTTTATATTTCTTTCTCTCAATGAAATAAAAAGCCAAGGAGGGGAATATGTTGGAGGTCCTTTAGGAGAGAAAAAAAAATAAATGGGCCATAATGACATGAGATTGATGGTCATGAGATCAAATTTATGCTAGTTAGCCATGTTTGTGCATTTTTCACTATTTACAGTCAGCTTTGTAGATACAGTTCAGAATGAGTGAGTTAGATTAACCAGGGTTTGCGTCTAACAGCAAAGCTAGATAGGGGCAACTGTTTTCTGACTATGAACAAGGAAATGTTTATAAAGGTGAACCGTGGAATCTCACATTGGTGAGAGAGAAGTTAAGTCAGGAAGGAGATAAAGGACAAGAACAGGTGGTCAGATAAAAGGAATTGGGCCCCAGTGAGTTGTGGAGCAATTGGGTCTGGGCACTAAAATTAGCATGCTGGAAAGATTAAAGATCGAGGTCTGAGGGCAGAATATTTGAATATTCTGTGAGACCATGGAGGAGGCAAAGTTATTGGTAAGGTATATAAGACCAACTATAAAGCCATAGGAGAGAGGGGATGACATGGTGGAGACAAGGTCATTGGAGAAGTAAGGGGATCTGAACTGAGTGGCCAAGGAACTGGAAGGATCATTTATGAGGGCACTGAAGCCACTGTAGAAGGAGAGTGGGAGAGAATGACAGTGAATCAGGTTCTCAGTCTTCCAGGAAAAGGGAGCACCTGTGCCTATAACTGGAGTCCATAAATCAAAGTAGCAGGTGCTGTAGATGGTTGATGTAAGTTTCCAAGCTGGGATCGGGTACCTACGCTGCTTTCAGGCCCAAAGAACAAGCGTCGTGGAAGAGAAAACCACTGCCAAATGGGAGGGCTACAGACTTTTTACACCAGATGTGAGCAAAAGCAGTATGTGTAAATTCATTGCTGGCATCAATATGTCATGACGGTTAGGAGTGTGAGCTCTGGAGCCTAATTGTCTATATTCCAATCATAGTTCCTTTATTTTGTGGTAGTAATGCCTTAATTCCTTCCTAAATTCACTGCTGGCTTCTATAAAATTGGAAGAATGATAGTATCAGCCTTGTTGGGTTATTGTGCAGAGTAAACGAGTTATTGATTACCTGTTGCAGCACTTAGGAAACACCTGTCGCAGTAGTAGTGTGCCATCAGTAAACGAGAGCCAGGGTGATGATGATGATGGTTACTCATTTTTAAGATGCCTTCAGGGAGAGAAAAAGACTATTTTTATCATTATTAATATTATTACTCATTTTTAGTTTGCCTTTGGGGATTGAAAAACAGATGCCTGGCAAAAAATGAGATTGTGTTTTATGCCCAACTGGATTTACTCCAATTCTCTTTGAGCATTTGGTCTGCAATGGATAATTAGTGGGACCTGTGGCATCGTGTCTCTGTAGTCTTAGTGAATAATTTTCAACATGTTATTTGCTAATTTAAAATATTTTCCTAAAGTCTTCTGAGAAAAAAATCCCAAATAAGGGGACCATCTCCTGTATGACTGAACCCCAGGCATAGTATTGAATTTTAACCTATAAATTAAATACTCATAAATCCATACTGATAAAAATAATTGACTAAGAAAATTTCTTTTCTTTTTGTTTTGTTTTCAGTTTCTCTATGTTCTTCTTGGGTTAAATATGCATCACACAGGTAATTTATTCTTGCACTATTTTCCCTTCCAATTTAGTCTCTCTCTCATTTAGCTACTTTAAAAAGTAATCCTTAAAAGGATTTATCTTTATGGAAGTTTCTCCTCTATTAAAACTTAATTTTGCCATTCTATTTAGGGTTTTAAAATTTCTATAGCTCTTTTCTTCTCTTGCCTTTTCATTCTATTGGGCAATACAAATTCTGCTTTTTTTAAAAAGTTATGCATTCAAGCTTTATTCATCTGGGGATTACTGCGAAATTATTCAGACCCAAATTCCTGCTTATTTTTTCTTATTAGAATCTGAAGTTTATCAATATCTATGTTTCACTCCTTAATAAGAAACTAATCTGAGCAAATTTTCACTTCCCTCAGGTCACCACCTCCCTCTCTCTTCATTAGTCCCTTTGATGTATTCTACAGTTTGGATGTGTTTATTTACATATTTATTTTTCCACTAGTTACCGTTCACGTATATAACAAAACAGTTTACTTTTCTAGTCCATTAATTTCCATGCTTTGTTTCTTCTTCATGGACACAATCTCTTCTTGCTGGAGAACAGTCTCTGAATGTTTTATTCACAGATGATTTTACTTTGAAACTACGTGGGACTCTGCATGCCAGAGAATACATTTGTTTCACTCTTCAGTGAAATTTTAACTCAAAGATCTAAGGTCAAAGTTCTCTTCCTTCAGTGTTAAAAAGAGAACACTCTATTGCCTCTTCTCTAAGCCTCTTCTATCCAGTGTTGTTATTGATAAATATGGTGTCGTTCTTCCTTTATAAGCGATCTTTCTCTCTGGAAGGTTTTAGATTTTTTTCCTTTGTCTTTAGTGGTCTTTATAATGAATATAATATTACAGGTGTGGGGGGTGTCTTCTAACCACTTGTACTGTATTCTATTTATGGCTCTCCCCAGATTTGCTTGGCCCCTCTTGCAGTCCCCTCCACCTTCTTTGGTTACTTACTTTAATGGAGAATCTGGCCACTGAAACCTTCACCACACCCCCTGGGGCACTCTCGGCTTTCCCTGGATTAGGTTGGGGCTTCAATGCAACCTCACTACTGCTGTGGCTCCGTTGTCCAGGGTTGATCTGGTTGTCCCGGAAAGCCTGTTGCTCTTCCTATCACATTCATGGCCAGAGATGTGGGGAATGGCACCGAACTACCCTACAGCCAGCCTGAGAGAGAGCACAAACCAGAAATCTAGAGACCTTAGTGCCCTGTGAGGCCAAGGAACTACTGGAAATGACAAGAAGCTGGCAGATGAATCCATCTCATTTCCTATTCCCTGAGACACTTGCCTATCCAGTCTATCACAAACATAACCACACACCAAACTGTGATTTAGGTGTGTACGTGTAGCCATAGTGAACTCAGAAACACCTGCTCCACCCACCCCCTCCCTTACCCTGTTTCACTTTCCTATTTTGCTTACTTTTGCCTCTCTGGGATTGTACCTTTCAAAAATCCTTTAGTCTGTAACTGCCTCAAGCTGTGTTTCTTAGAGAATATTCATAACACTGTATTCTATCAGTCCGTGCCATTTGAGGTCTTTTATTTTTCTTTAATTCTGGGGATTCTTGTCCATTATTCTTTTTTTCTTAGAAATTCTTCATAGCAGTAGATGAATGATAACGCTTTTGTTTCAATCCTCAAATATCTTAATTAACTTCCCTTCTTTCCTCTCTTTATTTCCTCCTCATTCCTTTGGATACTATTTTTGAAACTTTTCTGTAACTGTAAAATTAGTTCAAAATAAAGTCAACGTTTATATATATAAAAGAACAACTTTGCACTGTACTCTCTCTTCCAACTTAAATGCATGCATTCCCTTAGTTTTAAACATTCTCTATGTTGCCCACTCCCAGATGCTGTCCCAGCAGACTTCCTTTCAGAGCTCCATTCCTCTGCTGCATGAATCCTCATTAGGGCATCTCACATATTTCATTCCACCACCCAAGTTTATTCTTCCCCCTGGTTTCTCCCTTTAACCCAATAGCACATCACTGATTCAGTGTCTCAAGACATAAATCTATAAGTAATTCTAGCTTTACTTCTATATTCCATCCATCGTTAGTTATTGAAGATAACACTTGTTAGATATATTCTCTTCACTTGCAATAGTTCTACCTTCAATGAAGCCACCATCATTGATTATTGCAAAATCTCCCAATTGGACTCTGATTTCTCACTTGCTGCTTTCCCCCATCTACTCATTTTGCAGTAGCTACAGAGACTTTTTTCTCCCAAAATGTAAATCAGATTTTGCCCCCTCACTTCACCTAGTAACTTCCCACTGCACTTGGAATAAAATCCAGCATTAACCTAACCATCAAGGCCTTATGCAGCCTGAACCTTTCCTACTTCTCTCAAATTTATCTCAACATTCGTAACTATACTACACCACCAGCCTTCTTTCATTTCACTGTAATGCAAGCTCTTTTATGTCTCAGGCAATCAAACATGTTGTTTTCTGTTTCTGGAATGCTTTGTGCACTGCCTGATGTCCAGATGCCACCCTCTTCCCCACCCCTAACACCCAAAACTTGCGCTCTTCCTATGGTTGGTTCCTTCTTATTTTTTAGTTCTCTTCTTTCATGATTTCAGATATGACTTCTGACTAACCAATCTAAATATGCCCTCTGTGCAAGTTTGAATCTGTTGTATACTCCAGAAAAGCCAAGTTCTTTAATCCTCATTCAGTATTGCTGAGTGGGATCTTTTTGATTGTTTCCATAGAGATGTGTCTCCACCCATTTAAGGTGGGGTTGCTCCCATATGGGAGGGAACCATTTTGGAAAAAGCTTTAGAGCAAGGCAGAACAAACAGAGTCCTCACAGCTAGAGGCCTTTGGACAGGAAGAAGGAAAACACCCCTGGGGGAGCTTCATGAAACAAGAAGCTGGGGAGGAAGCTCTCAGACGTCACCATGTGCCCCCCTCCCCAGCTGAACGAGAAACCCCAAACTTCATGGGTCTTTCTTGTGTAAAGGTAACCTCTTGTTGGTGCCTTAATTTGGATATTCTCACAGCCTTAGAACTGTAAAGTTGCAACTTATTAAATTCCCCTTCTTAAAAGCCATTGCAGTTCTGGTATATGCATTCTGGCAGCTTACAAACTAGAATACTATCCTATTTTTTTTTTCTTTGCCATGATTAACATCACATATTCTTTCTCTGCTTGTTTAATGTCTGTACTGCATATCCCTTGATTGAAAGGACCATGTATGTTTTGTTCATCAAGGCGTACTCTATGCCTGATATGGTTCCTGGAGTGTGTATGGCAGCCAATAAATAATTGAAGAGTAAAAATGAAAGAGTGAATGAACAAACAGAGAAAGTCCCGTTTCTGAAATAGAAGTCCAGGATAAACTAAGAAAACTGGCAGTCAAAAGATGGGTTTAAATCACGTCTGATACATACTTACTTTATAATCTTGGGCAAGTTTCTTACCTCTTTGTATTCTAGTAACCAAAATCTATAAAATGAAGGATTTGTGTAAGTTCTTTAGGCTCCTGGGAAAAAATATTAAAGTATAAAGTTGGTTTTCCAGTTGTAGTTCTGTAACTAAGGATTTCTGGAGCAATACAATATACTGGGAGTTGTTTTCCTTATCAGTCCCAAGAGGGCAAATTGGTTTCATCTGGAATGAGAGGTGTATTGAAAAGGTTAAGAGGCTTGTATAGACTGAGCAGAAATGGATTACTGAAGTTGATTATCAGTGTCTGCCCTGGATACATAAATGCCCATGAGACTATGCTAGTTAGACCAGTCTTCTCTTTGGAATAAATGACAAATCAGGGTCCTTACATTGCTGTTAATTCTATAATTCTACGGACGTTAAATTGCCCACTTCCATAAGTGTTCCTAAGACAGATGCATACTATATAGGCTTAATTGTATCCAACACTCCTGTGACCTTTAGAGACCCACCTAGCCTAATTTTACTCTAATATGCTGCTTCACACATTTTCACATCCAGATATGATTCTCCTTATAAATTGTAAAATATATTTTCCGACGTCAAAGTGGCCTTTAAAAATTAGCTATGGGATTGAGAACATGTTTATTATAAAATATTGATTGTTGACATTAGCAGAGTTGATGAGTTAGGCTGGCAGGTTCCACAATCTCCTCTGTGTTCTCTGCTGATTGGAAACTTTTGGCTACAGCCTGATAACCATGTACCAAGTTAAACGAAAAAGGAAAATGTACAATTAGGAAATTGCAGGTAAGTTAACAGGATAGTGAAAGTAGCAGCTAACAAGTAATTGTTCAATCGCCAAAGAGCTAACAATGATGGATTGCAGCGCCATCTACTGACCAGAATCATTGTTCTGTTAGTGTTTGTTGAACCCCATCTGGTTCTTTTCTCTATTTTATTTTATTTTTTTTGTATGCTCGTTGTATGTGTGTAGACCTTACATAAAATGTCTATTTCAGTTAACTGACAAATCAAGCCATTTTATTGCCAACTCTTTCTATAAAAAATGCAGTCATAGGCTCAAGTGGGAAGCATTTTATGTGACAAAAATTCTAAAACATATTTTTTCTTCAGTCTTATATTACAAATAGAATGCACTATCAGAAGCTAAGGTTGTGGAAGTTAGACAATGGAAAGAGAAGGCACTGGCGGAATCTGTTACACTTCATTGCCCTTGGTTTGTTTTAGCACTTCAAGTTTTGTCATATTTCTTTAGATGAATCTAGGATAACTAGGCTGTTCTGGATCTATCATAAATGGTGCCTAGCATCCAACATCACACAGTGTGACCTGAAGAGCTCTGCTTTTTAGAGCATGACTGCTTTGATTGGCTATTACTAACTGCAGATGTGACCCATTTTTAATCTCTCTCCCAGTAGGGCTGGCAGCAAAGGCAGCAGAAACTAAATTAAACTATTAAACATACGATCATGTTAATATGAGCTGGGTACCCACCTGCTTTACTATAAAAAATACCCACTCATTTAAAAATAATGTATAACAACATATTTGAACTATTGTTTATTTCAATTAAATTCATAGGTATAATAATTATCTCAAGAAGCAAAGCCCCTAAAGGAATGGATTATTGTTGCATTTCTTTCTTCAGAGATCATAAAAATAAGACAGACACTGAGTGATTCTGGCTGGTTTAGGTGCTGATTTTTCTGGAAGATTTGCAGCTAAATTTAGTGACCTCGGGAGCATCATTTGAGTTTTATAATTCTCCAAAAGAACAGAGACCTTTTTTCAAGCATACTTAGGTCTCTCCAAACTTTATGGATTATTAGCTTGATTGAGAATCAAAAGACTTAGACAAATATGCGAGCTGAAGGAATCTGAACATAGTCTGACCTCAGGAATATTTCATTTCTGTTGTTGTTTTCCAGAGAAGTGGAATTCATGAGAAGCTCCTATGGGGTGTCTCTCCTTGATGGTTGAGAAATAAAGTGAATGTTGGAGGATTGCACCCTCATCTTCTTGCTATTTGTTCCTCCTCCACTTGTCATGTCTTTTATAACTTATCTGAAGGACTCTCCCTCTTCTGTTGTGATAATTTCCAAAATAGTTTAAGAACCCTTTTAGTTGCACTTCATTGTCTTGATGGGAATTATTGGAATATAACCACCAAACCTGGGGATGTTCTAGTGCAATAGATGAAAGCATATGGTCAGAAGAGACTTACTTTGTGAATCACAGGTAAGTTATTTTGCCCATAAACAGGTGCTTATTGAGAAAAGTATATAGAAATTGCTTTTATACCATATATTTTATTAGTGGATTTTATGACATCCATTATGGCTCCTCAAATTTATTTTTGGTATACAACATATTTAATTTCAACCTTGTTTTAGACTTTTAAAGATTTGTGCTGATGTTTTTTTTAAAAGGAGGACAGTGAAATTTACTAAGGATTCCTTTGTTATATTTGGTACATGTTGCAGGTTCTCAGTGCATAGTGCTTCTTATGAAGGCCCCCAAAACATTTTTAAGCAGTCTAATTGATTTAGGCTAGAACACTATTTAAAGTGGTTGATAAATACTATTAGGCTATTTTTATAATGGAAAAGCTACAGCATAAAATTTAAGTTACTTGCCTATGTCTATATAATCCAAGG
Source organism: Myrmecophaga tridactyla (assembly GCA_004026745.1). NCBI lineage: Eukaryota > Metazoa > Chordata > Mammalia > Pilosa > Myrmecophagidae > Myrmecophaga > Myrmecophaga tridactyla. Next base: position 41,173 of record PVIY010010856.1, on the reverse strand, counting down.
ACATAAAGCGTATTAATTTTTGAACTGAATGAAACAGATATTTGCTTCTCCTTTTTGTTTTTGTCTAGGATAAGGCTCTCCACTTTAGTTTGCCATTGATTCAATATTCATTGTGTAGAATTCTATGCTGGAGATGTTTTATCAAGTAAGCAATGATTTCTACTCCCAGGGTACTTACAATTTGATGTCCATGTTGGTGTGTTTTCCCATCATGAATTTAAAAATAATATGGTAAAGGATTTTTGTCCAAAGATAGTATATATAATTATAAAAACATGAAAGGGTACTATTATAAAATATGCAAAAAATATAAAATTATAGAAGATAACATATAATTAAACAATATTTACTTAAGTACATACTTATGAAATAGTATGAGAAAGGCCCTGACAGTATTTCGTTACCAGTGATATGTCCATTTAGTTGAAAGCTATCTATATCTGATTGGGAAATCACTGCAAAAACTTCTTGTTGGAGGTGAAAACTGAGCACTTTTAAATTACAAGCAAACTTTAGCAGACAAAGTAGGAGAAAGGACAAGCCAGGGAGACAAATCGGTGCATGTTAATGCCCGGAGCTATGTGTTGCCTGCTGTGTTCCAGAAACCATGGGTAGTTCTCTATGGGTACATGAGAGGGAGCTATAAGGCTGCTGGAGCTATAAGGCTGCAGGAGCTGACAAGAAAACGAGCACTGTACTAGGCCTTGGGAGCTTTGGGGAGTCCTTGAGGGCTTTTAAAATGGATCATAGTTGGGTTTTATCCTGTTTAAGGCTGTCCCAACCACCAGAGAAGAGGCTGGACTGAGGAAGTCGCTGTCAGAGTGGATAGGAGGAGATCTGTTTATAGGAATATTCATTAGTAAGTGGTTGCTTGTAGGGTGGGAGTGGTCCCCCCTCTTGGGTGATGGGTGAATACCGATGCCATTCACTAAGTTAGGGAATACATCAGGAGGGACAGAACTGGTAAGAAAGATTGTGGCTTATACCCTACTGCTTGCAGAGGCAGTCAGATATGTTTTTTCAAATTTACATATTTTGAACCTCATCAGTGAAAATGTCCATCTCTTGAATAAAATTTTGTACTTGCACCCAATTATATGTAATCTATAATGACTTAGGTAAAGTGTGTATACCATGTACATTATATATAGAAATTTTAAAAGACTAAGATTGAAAAATACCCATAAATAGAAGTTCTAATATTTTCTTTCCACACCGCACTGACTGCCTTGCAAAGTGCCCTTTGGAAGCTGCTGCTGTAAAACAAGTTGGTAGATGAGTTCAGCTAGGAATAAATTTTGAGTGAAAAGAGCAGAGGGGTGAAAGTGGACCCTCGGAAATACCCACATTTAAGAATATGGTTAAGAACTGACCCCAAAGGAGACCGAGACAGCATGGCTAGAGAGGTTAAGAAAAAGCTCACAGAAGCTGGGCTTGCCCCATACCCGCCCATTCTACCTTTGAGTGCAGTCTCTTATGTACCTGATGGTGTCTGGAGACTCGGTATAAAATAAGGCATTGTCCTTCCTGGAGAAAGGCAGAAAGTATTACGGAGTGATAAATGTTTTAATAAAAATTAAAAAAACAAAACAAACACACACCACATTCTACATTCTTAATCAATTGTGTGTTTGTTTGTATTAGGGGAGCAGCGGGGCTGAAGAAGTTTCTCAGTAGAGGTGGTAGCTAGGCTGTTTTTGGGTTGGGCAGGAATTAGGAAGAGAAAGTAGAAGTCATCTGTGGTGCTGATCCTACAGGATGACAAAATGATCAGAACAGGGCAAGGCTCCATCTCCCTGCTGTCTGCCATCATCATGAATACATGCATGTACTGGCTCATTTATATTCCTGAGCGGTATTACATTCTTGCAAATTGTTACAGATAACAGTGCTCACATTTAAATAAGAACTTTTAAATACCTTTCTCTATTTATAGCAGGAAAGGAAAGAAGTTCCCTGGTTCTGCTCCCTGGAGGCGTTCATTAGGGGAAGTTTAATGAAGCAGGCAAACAGGTGCTTTTTATGCGCCTTTTATAAAAAGCTGCAACAGAGCTCTTACCATCCCTTCAGCTTCCAACTGGGAGCACACGTCATCCGAGGAGCTAATAGCTCACAGCAGGGTCCTTTAGTGTGCGCCACATAAATATTCAGAGTTTTATCTTCCTCTGCCTGGTAATAGATCACAAGCACAATATACAGAGAAAGATCACAAAAATAAATAGAGACATGTATGATTTCTGAGTCAGAAAGCTAAAGAAGTTAGTTTGGGCATAGTAAGGTTTAAGAATTTTACATTGAACATGGGGTTAGACCATGAGTCAATAAAAAACTCTGCTGATTATTATTAAGACTTCCCTAACCGTCCAATATCCAGGGAAAGATAATTCTAGTTAGTGGCCATCTCTCTCTTTTCTGCTGCTTTTGTTCTTCCTGCCTTGCTAATAATTCATGTCTGGGGGCTCTTGCAGTATTTACAGTGATTCTTAACAAGTTGATCATAATACAAATATTGCATGAAATTCCTGTTGGTTTCATTCAAGTCGGAAATTTAGCATTTTAATCACTTAGATACTTGAATGCATGTAAATTCAGTCGTCTTGTCTTTTCTAACGTCTGCAGAATAGAAAATCACTTTAATTTGTTTATAAAAACCTCACTTAAAATGACCCGAAAGAGTGACGTTAACCAAAATTGTTGTCCAATTTAAATAGCAACCCATGATTCAGATGTTTTTGTCAGTGTTTATTTAGAATTGACTTGGAAAACTTTCCTGAGCAATTTCTACTAGGATATGAGAATAAAATGTTTTGTAGCGAGAATTCAATTTCTTTATGATGGTAGAAAATGAACAGGACTGATTTATGCAGTTGCTCTTAAATAGTCAGCAGTTGATATCTCTTTGCAGGAAAGATATAGAATCATAAATTAATAAGCTCAATGACAATCATTTTGAATTCAATAAGATAAAAGACTGGCAAATGCAAACTTTGACAAATATCTCAAATAGCTTGAAGGTACATTTCAGTAAGTCATGGGTAGAAAAGGAAAGAGTTCCTCTGGGCTGTATAAATTACCCCTGAACAAAGATAAATCCAATAGTATAAAAGTTGGAGTGTATTTGTTCTGCTATGAATTGGTTAGGATTATGGTTCAACTGTGAGTAACAGAGACCCAGAGAAAGAAAGGCTTAAACAAGATAGATGTTGCTCCTTCTTGGGAGAGTCTGATGGTAAGCAGTCCATGGCTAGTGAGGTGACTGTATGCCATGATGACCTGAGGAACTCGGCTCATTCCAGCTCTTTGCTAACTTGTCATTAAGGTATGGCCCATGTTCTTGAGGTTCAACATAATGTTTGGGGCTCTGGACCTCACATCCATGTTCTACATAGCAGAAAAAAAAATAGAGGCTAAGATGGACAACAGCTGCCACACATGCTACTTCCATTTACATATCATTTGCAGTGACTTAGTCATATTGCATACTAGAAAATGGTAACATTATCCTAGTTGTTCTCACGCCCAGCTAAAAGTCAAAGGGACCATTATTACTAAATAAAAAGAGGAGAATGGAAGTTGGAGGACAAACAGTAGTCGCTGCTCATGCCATGTCAACCAAAATGATGGGCTAGGTAAGCCGAGTCTGGTTCACAGGGCATGAGACAAGTCCAATGTATAAGGCCCCTAGGGATGGGTTTTAGGGGCCCACTCCCCCACCTCTAGGTACCTGAGCCCTGCCTCAGCTTATCCTTCCTGTCCCGACTCAGTGACTGCTGCTACCCTGCCCTTAGCTAGGACCTTGGTTGCAGGTGCACGTAGGTTAGGATCATGCCCTACAGCATCTGATGGCACGTGGTGGCAGCTGTTCCCACCCTGAGGCTGCAGTGCAGTCGGTGGCAGTGGGTTGGGGCAGCAGACCTTGGGAAGAGGAGATGCTGGACTCAACTTTCCCATCCTGCCCAGGGCATGGCACATTGGCCTGGTGGCTGGCGGGAGGTAGAGCCCTCAAGATGTGGGGCAGGCATGCTGAAAACCTGTGATGGTCTGTGCTTGCCCACTGAATATCCCCCAGTTTAGGACATTCTCTTCTTCCTTTCAGCCATCCCAATTCTGGCTTGTGTGTGTCCCTTCTGGCCAGTTCCAGATACCTTAGGGGATGAACCATGAAATACCTATTGTTAATCTCAGTGATTCTTCTTAGGAGTTTAATGTCCTGATAATTGCATTTAAAGTTGCCATTGTGCTATATAAAGAGGAAATGTAAAATTCATGCTAATTTCAAATATTAATTTTTCTTTACATAGAATGAAATTAAGTAACAAATATAAAAAGTGCATAACAATTTGAAAGAGGCTGCAGAAGAAAGGAAAAAGCTTCATACTTAGTACTTTTAATGACATTCTTTCTCTCTGCTTTTTGAATAAGGGGATCTACATTGTTATTTTGTACCGGATCCCACAGATTATGTAACTGGTCCTGTAGATACATTTCCCTAGTGAAGTTTAAGAAGATCTTGCTTTTAAGATATTGTAGGCAAGTTTGTAAAATTTCATGAGAGGATTAATTAGAGCAGCTACTCTTTGACTGTCCAGGTATGCCCTTCTTGTCAGGGTTCTTATGCTCTCTTTCATATTTTTACCTACTTAGCTATTCCCCATCCACAGCCAAATCAGATATTCTCATTAATGCTAGTAAGACTTGTGTACAGATCAAGTTTGGTATTAGCATTAGAGGCAAAATAGATTTGTCAATAAATCAATGCATATATTGCCTCGATAACCACATGTAATTTTCAGCATGTCTGATAAAGATTTATATCCTTTTATTATATTAAAGAAATGCTGAAGATCATCTACGTTTTCCAAAATATTTTAAAGTAATTATGCCTCTTTCTACCTCTGTCTGACTAATTCTGACAGTTTCTATATATATAAATGGAAAAAGCAATTTGTACTCTAAAAGATGAGATTATATGAATGAATTTATTCTGTTTTCCTTCAGCTATGGCCCACCTACTCAGGAGTCTATTTATAAAGTTAGCTTGGCATATAATTTGGTTGCCTAATGGAATGGAGGTGAATAACAAGTGGTCCTACTGTAAAATAATCATGTACAAGATGGATGAAGTAGAATGTTTGGCTTCAAGAGTCTCCTGCACTATTAATCCCTTGGGTAATACATCTTAACATTCCCCAATGCATATTGTGCCACCACTAACTGCACGTTTTCAGTTAATGCAAAATTCACCAATGTGCCATGCCCAGACTAACATTTTCGCATTGATGTGCCTTAATAAAACAATTGACAAGATACATCTTGAGCCCCAAGCACAGCTCCTTCAAGTTTGTACTGTGTCAAAATGCTTGAGATAAGATGGCATCATGAAGAGTTACTGTTGATGTATAATATCATATTCTGTTTTCATTGAAGATAAATGCATCAGTGCCACAACAAACCAGCCACTAGCATTCCTATTTTAGGTAAAGTTCAAAACTGAAAAATTGGAAGAGAAATCTGTAAAGACAAAATTTCACTTATTTTCATAAGCCATAGAAAAGGTTTTAATATATGAATTAATTTGTTCATTCAACAAATTTATTAAGGGCTTGATATATGCTAGGTTCTGTTCTAGATGCTGGAGATACAGCAGTGACAATGATAAAAATTCCTACCTTCACGTGCTTACATTCTCAAATGTAAGTAAGAATTACTTTTAACTAATTAAGGAACTTAAGAAAATACACAGAAGAGATCTTGTTTCCTTTTCTTTTTTTCTTGCATTAGATTGTAGAAATATTATTGGTAGAAATTACTAGGTAAGGTAAAGTGAATAGCTTGAACTCTGGAGTCTGATAAGCTGGGATTTGACTTCTGGCTTTTCTTCTGGAAAGCTGTGGCTTTGGGAAAGTGGCTTGACCTCTTTGAGCCTTGATTTTAATATCTGTAAAATGGGGCAAAGTCCCTGATTGCCACTTGGGTAGAATGATATAATGCTTGCAAAGTGCTTGGCATAGTGCCTGGAGTAGAGCTGACACACATTAAATGTTATGTTTATTATTGGTAATATTACTTTATGTCTGTATTGTCACAGGAAGGCTTTGATAAAGAGACTGAGCCTCCTGCTTTGAGATCGATAGGAGTTTAGTTAGGATTGCTATATGGGATTGCCTTTCAAACATGTATGTGCATACAAATTCCCTAGGGATCTTGTTAAAATGTAGGTTTTAATTCAGTAGACCTGGAGTAGGAGCTGATATTCTGCATTTCCAGGAAGCTCTCGGATAATGTCACTGCTGCAGCTACTGTTCTGTGAATCATACTTAAGTAACAAATTTATAAATAACCTTGATTTGACAATAAGAGAAATAGTAAAGACTAAGCAGGGCAGGCCAACATTAAGGAAAAGGGTGCCCCCACACAGCAGAGGATGTCAGTGACCTCAGTCATGAGGTATTCTAATAAAACCAAAGGACAGTAAGGAAAATACCTTATTTATTGTAAAATATATTTATGTAGGTGGGTGGGATGGGCAGAGGGTTGAGTGTCATATGAATGACTTGCTGGGATGAGTCAAGGGTACCAAGCCTTTTCATTTGGACTGCCCACCTGGAAACATGCACCATTTTGGACTTGTAGTCTCATCTCTGTGTCTATAGGAATTTGCAAATCACATTGCTATGGCTCAATCAGCCATCCACATAATGAGAAATACTGAGTATAAGAGTACATCAAGTGCCATATCTGGCACTCGGCAACAGCAGGCAGTTCTTGATATACTGAGACTTACCTACATCCACGTTAGTCCCCCAATACTTGTATGATTGATAATGTGATAATTTGTTGTCTTTGAGTATGTCTGAGAGTGATTGTTAGACAAATTAGTAAATTACCTAAGTATTCAATTCTTTTAACAAGTATTTATCAAGTGACTACCAGATCTTAGCAGTCTTCTAGACACCAGAGGTACAGCAATGAACAAAAAAATCCCAAACTTCAAGAATTATATATTTTAGTGGGGGAAGGGTGACAAACATTATATTCATATGGTGTAAGAAATGTCAGCTAGTGATAAACACTTTAGAAAGAAATATAGCTGAAGGTGGTCTAGAGAGTGCTGTTGCAAACTTAGGTGGGAAAATCAAATTGTGATGCAGGTCCAACAAAACTTTGACCAACCCAGAGGGATTCTCTGGAGCAAATATTACCCAGAGTTGTCCCACATCAGACTGAAATGACTGGCCCTCTATCTCTCACCTTGCTTAGTCATTGGATCCAGGGCATGATGTCAAGCATTGTGGCTCTCCATAGGTGATGGAGAGGCTAAGGGGGTTGGTGACTGGAAGCTGTCTGCTGACTGAACACCCTGCAGCTGGGCAGCACTTTCCTCTTTGAAACAGGATCTGAACAGTGCACGTCTACGTCTACCACTGAAGTGTAGGGAGCATTTGGAACAGAGAAGTGACATGATGTGACTGATTATCATAAGAACAGTAATACAAGCCTCTGTGTTTAAAAAAGACTACAGGAAGTCAAGGGCAGATTTAAGAAAGATAAAGACAGAAGGAAGGAGACCTGAGTAGAAGACTAGTGCAGTATGGGTAAGAAGTGATTGTGGCTTGAACCAACCTGATAGCAACGATGGTAAGAAGGAGTAACGTTCTGAAGGAGTACCATTCTGACTGCATTTTGAAGCTTGTGCTGACAATATTTACTAATGAACTGAGTATTATATCTGGTAAAAAATGAGTAATAAGTATGATTAAATTGGGGGGTTAGACTGACCAGGGGAAAGATGCACTTGCCTTTAGGGATATTGAAAAGTTTGTGAGAAGTATAAGAAATTTCATTTGAGATACATTGATTGTGATACACATCCTATATTAGAGTATAGATGTGAAAAGGTAGTTAGATATACAAATCAGTAGTTCAGGGTATAAATCTAGACAGCAGATGTAAGTTCTGCAGTCATTAGCATATCGACAACAATTAAAGCCATGAATTAAGTGGATCACCAAATAAGTGTAGATAGAAAAGAGAAGTTTGATACCAAGCCCTGGGAAGCTGCACTGTTGACAAGATAAAGAAAAATCAACAATGGAAACTCAGGAGAGTCCAGGATAGTAGGAAAGACTCTGAGTGTAGGGTATCCTGATTATCAATCAAAGATGTTTCAAGAAGGAGAAATGGTCAGTTGTATCAAATGTTTATAGTTCAAGTGAGATAGTGATTGAAAATTGGCCACTGGATTTAATGACAGAGAGGTTACTGGTGGATGCTACAGAGAGAAGTTTCATTGGAGTGGGCAGAGAAAATACCTGTTAAAAATGGATTCAAGAAAGAATGGGATTAGGGGACTATAATGAAAGAGAAATAGGGAAATGGGGGTCAAAAAACTTAAGTAGACTTTTTTAGAGCAGTTTTAGATTTGTAGAAAAAATGTGCAGAATTTACAGAGTTCCCATTTATCTCTCTTCCTACCTCCTATGCATAATTTCTGTTATAATTATCAACATGCATTAGTGTGGTATATTTGTTACAATTGATGAACCAATATTACATTATTATTAACTTAAATCCATTGTTGACATTAGAGTTCACTCTTTGTATTTTCTTCTATGGGTTTTGACAAATGCATAATGTCATGTATTCACCATTACTGTAGCCTACAGAACAGTTTCACTGTCCTAAAGATGCTCCGTGATTCACCTACTTCTGGCCTCTGCCTCCCTTATCATGAATCCTGACAGCCATTGATCCATGTACTGTCCCTGTAGTTTTTCCTTTTTCTAGAATATTGTGTAGTTAAAGCACGTTTCCAGACAGGTTTTCATTTCCAGACCGGCATATTTCATATAACAATATGCGAAATGCACCAAAGAAGATATACTAGTGACAAAAAGCACACGTAAAGGTGTTCAACATCAATGTCATTAGGGATTCGCAAATTAAAGCAATGGGATCCCACTACACACCTATTAGAATGGCTAAAATACAAAACACTGACAGCATCAAATGCTGGCAGGGATGTCAAGCAACAGGAATCCTCATTCATTGCTGGCAAGAATACAAAATGGCACAGTCACTTTGTAAAACAGTGTGGCAACTTGTTACAAAACTAAAAATATGGCTCACCATATGCGGTACATGGAATTATGTAATCCCCAATCACATGTTCTTGACCTACATTTCTATGGGTATAAGCCCATTGTAAATGTGACCTCTTGAAGATCTTATTTTAGTTAAGGTGTAACCAAACTGAAAAGGTGAGGGCCTTAATCAGGTTACCAGTCCTTTTTAGAAGAAGTTCAGGCATAAAGCCACAAGGTGGAGCTGGAAGCCAAAAATCAACAGGAACACAGAAGAGAAAGTAGAAGACATTGTCATGTGATGGAAAAGCCAAGGAACCCAAGGATTGCCGGTCAGCCAGATGCCATTGTCCCTGGGAGGGAGCAATGCCTCTAGCATTTGAAACCATGAGCCAATAAATTCCTTTTCTTATGCCAACCCATTATGTCATTGTTGTGATAGCAGCCTAGCAAAACTAAGATATTATACTAGAAAATTGAACTCCTAGGTATTTTCCCAAGTGAGGTGGAAACTGATGTCTGTCCACACAGAAACCTGCACATGAATGTTTAAAGCAGCTTTATTCATAATTGCCATATATTAGAAGCAGCTAATATAATTTTCAATAGGTGAATGGATAAACAAATAGTAGTACACCATATGACGGAGTGTTATTTAGCAATGAAAATAAATGGGCTCTCAAGCTATGAAAAAAATATAGAAGAACCTTAAAAAACTTTTTAAAGATGATAGAAGGTTCAGCAGGTTTGTATGTTGATCATACTAATCCATTAGAAAGGAAGAAATTGAAGGTGCAGAAGAGAGAAAGGACAATTTCAGGAGTGATGTTGTTGAGCTGGGGAGAAGGGGTAGAATCAAATGCACAGCACCCAATAATGCCGACATAGAGAGTAGCACTGCCAGTGCCACCTTAATGTCAGGAGGGAAGTCAGGTTTTATGGGCACAGGTGGAGATAGGCAAGTAGTTGTTGTGGTATGAGCTGGTGAAGGTCCTTTTCTAACTGCTTCTGTTTATTTTTCCTATGCCAAGAAGGAGGAGGATGGGAAGGAAGTGTTGGAGAATAAAGAGAGAAGCTTTGGTAGGAAATCGTTTTTCGAGGAAGTAAAAATGATTGAATAATTCTTGGATTGGGAGTATTAATGAGAAAAACAAATTGTGGTCTTTTTGGTAATAATAGAGTCTAGATTAGTGATTGTGAAATTAGATGTGAAAATAATTGGAGAAGAGCAGGTCAGTGAATAGCCAGATTGTTAGAATGATATTCAAATCATCTATAAATATGATAAAAATAGTCCTGGAAAGTGGGAGAGTGATTGCAGAACTTATCAATGGTATAGTTTAAAGATATAAAATTAAAAGCTCTGTGTTTTAGTGAGGAGGTAGAGAAAAAGTCTAAAGAGGATGGCAGGATTAAGGGAATTCCCGGGATTAAGGGAATGAGGGGTACAAGAAGAAGAAACCTCTATTTGAAAGGGCTCAGGTGATGCAGTGTCCTCAGGGACAGCCAGCCTTCAGACAGGGCAAACTGCTGGAGGGAGTTTCCCCAGATACAAAAGATGCCAGGTGCTTTGCTGCGGGTAGAGTGCAAGTTCCCCAGGGAATTCTGACTATGCCCACGTTTCCCAGGTGGGCAGTGATAGCATGGGTGGTGGTCTTCGGGATGAGGGATGCCCTAGGCATCTTGGGTTTCTTGTGATATTTGGCATAAACAAAGATACAGGGAATAAGGAGAGTGTTAGTCAGGGTTCTCCAGGGTAACAGAACTGATAGGACAGTAATATGAGATTTATCATAGGAATCATCTCACGGGATGGTGGGAACAGGCAAGTCTGAATTCCATAGGGCAGGCCACAAGCTGAGAACTCCAATGAAGATTTTCAATGAATTCCCATAGGATAAACTAACTGAAGTAGAGACAGAAATTCTTTTTTGTCTGCTGAAATAATCAGTTCTCCCTTTGAGGCCTTCGACTGATTAAATCAGACTTCTCTTATTGTTGAAGGCAATCTCCTTAGTTGATTGTAGATGTAATCAGACATAGATGCAATCAACTCACTGATGATTTAAATGCACAGAATATCTTCACAGTAACAATTAGACTGATGCTTGCTTGACTAAACAACTGGATACCATAGCCTATCCAAGTTGACATGTGAACTTATCCAGAGAGCTAGCTGCTGGGTCTTCTAAGAACAAGCTTGCTAAATCAAAGTTTTGTGATAAGATGAGTTAAAATTAAACACAACTTGGTCAATTGTCTAAATGTAGCAGTTGGTCCTACACAAGAGGGAAAACCACTAGTGAAAGATGCTATTTAGGTGTGCTTCTGTAGTGTACTTCCTTCTCTCCTTAACTCGGCATTATTCCAGTGCATTTTTCTGAAGCATATTTGGAAAAATCTGCAGTCAGAGTTTACATCAGTTGCTTATATTATGGACCTGGCACTGAGCTGAAACAAATATCATTTTACTAAAGTCTAAGAAAAGGGCTTTTACCAAAACTGAAGCCTTGGTGAGGGGATGCTGTGAGCTTATATGCACATGTGCATATATGGGCTCACATATACACACATACAACACACAAACTATGCATATTGACTGTCTTCTTGGGTATTTGAAGTGGCATTCTTCACCTATGTTAACCCCTAATTTAAATTAGGTCCTTCTAGTATATTTAAATGATGACCTGTATTTTACTTTTTCAGATTGTGAATATAGTTTGTGTATGTGTGTGATTATTGAATTTCTGTCTCCCCATTAGATTATAAATTCTATTTTAGGCAGGGAGAGACTGATTTGTATTCCTAGGCTTAACATTGTCTACCATATAATAAATACTCAATAATCTCTGGTTGAATATGTGAGAAAAATATTTTCAACTCTGTGGTGCCTTTCTAAAAAGTTCTATTTATAAAATGTTTCTATAGTGTGTATGGGCAGGATGAGGAAAAGCCCATATTCTCCTAAATATATTCTCGTGTCACTTTAATTATCATTTTATTAATGTGAAACAGAGGCATCAATAATATAACAAACACTGATTATATATTTAATATGCAGTAGGCATTATTTTAAGCACTTCTAGTGGTTCATTTGATTCTCATTAGAACTCTAGGAGGTGGTTACCACTGTTATCGTGTATTACACGTGCAGAACCTAAGCAATTAGAAATATTACTAGTCGTGCAGTTGGAATGCGCAGGGTCAAGCAAATCTGGACTGTCTGGACCTAAAGTTCATGTTTTACTGCTTCTGAATGACTGTTCATAAGGACAAATTTAATTATCTTTTTATTTATGATTCATCCAATTACAGGATTAAAAGTAAAGGAGAATGATTATGACATAGGATTATGGGAAGATTATTATTAGCACATAATATATTTGAATATTCATCAATTTAATGCACTAAACACAGCATAATACCTTTGCTGGAAGCTGTCAAAAAGAAATTTGTTGTGAAAAGACAGATGCCACCACACAAAGGTTGCAAATGGAGGATGATTCTTTGTCTTCTAATATCTTTCTGGAGAAGTAAGTTATTATGGAGAAAAAACTTTTTTTCAGTCAAGTGTTCCCATACAGTTTCAATATTTTTCATTCCTTGTTATCTTTTCATAGATAACTATGCTTTATTACATAATAATGTTTTAGTTTTTCAAAATTAGACCTGGTAGAAATGAAGAATTAAATATGATAGCCTAATGAGACAATACTATCATATCTAAAGGTTGGATAATTCTAATTAGGAAAAAGTGATAAGAAGCATCATTTTATTGTCTGTCTCAACATTAGACTACAAATTTTGCTTTTTTGTGGTTTTTTTTGGCGTGGGCAGGCTCTGGGAGGGCTATAAATTGTATATACTTTAGACAGCAGAAGAAAATCTTATACAATTTAAAACTAATATTCTATAATAGGTAAGGGGTCATGGTTCAGACACTGTAAGCTGCATCTTTAAGCAAATAGTATTTTAGTTTTATAACTTTAAAATTTTTTCCATGAAAACATTTCCTTGCTGACCCCTAGCACTTCAGCCATTTTATCAATCTCCTTTGCAGCACCCATCTGCCTCTCTCCAGATGTTCAATATATAACGGAATTATTCAAGGCTGTTCTGTAGTCTCTTCTTTCTCAAGACCTGGTAGAAGGAAGAGAAAATCGCTGCTCTGGAAAATGCATGCCATACCTGAAGATTTGGCTGGTGAGAATGAACAATCAACCCTCTCTGTTGGCTTGATTTCTCTTCAGAGGTTCTACTTGGAAAACCCTTCTCTCTACCCTCTCTCTTTAAGAAATCTCATGTATGCCTCTGGTATCACATACCATCTGGCTAAAGACTCCCAAATTTTCTAGATCTTTCTTTGAGCTACAGATTTTACAGTCATCTGCCCATTTGGCATTTCCAACAAGATACCCTAAATTCAAAGTATCTTAGACCAAAGATCTCTTTCAAACCTAGAATCCTTCAGACATTCCCCACCTCCATGAATATAGCCACTACCCATTCAGCTGCACAAATCAGACGTCCAGGGATTTCCTTGATGAATCCTTGGGACATATCGCTGCATCCCTCTTCCGCCCTGCCCAAATCTAATCCTTCCCTAAGTCCTTCTTCTCACCTCCTTTACTGCTGACCTTGCTTCATTTATTCTTATCTATTACTTAAACATTTGCAACACCCATTTACAATCTTTCCAGGCATCCAACCTTCCCTATAATCTATTCTCCATACCAAAACGAGAGTGATTTTCTTACAATATACATCTGATCGTTACTCCTCTACTTAAAATCTTTCAGTGGCTTCCAATTGCTCTTAAAATAAAAATCCAAACTGTTTAACATGGCCACCAAGTTTTTTAAGCTGGCCTGGCCCAAAGGAGCTAGACCAATTCTCATGCCTCATCTACTGTCATTCTCCTCTTCTTTGCACTATAACCCATCTGGCCTCCTGTGGAGGGATCTTTGCTCCCATCATACCCTCTGCATGGAACATTTCTGTTCCACCAGCTTTGCCCAGGACACACATTTTCTTGTTTTAAATCTTAGGCTGAGTGTTCTTTCCTCATAAACCCTTTCCTGAATCTCCCAGGGTAGAGGGGAAATTCCTTTGATAGTAACTCATCAGGAAACTGATTTCTTTCCTTATCATAGTTTGTAATTGTGAGTTCATCTCTGTGATTATTTGGTGAAACCCTGTCTCCCTCACTATACTGGAAGCACCATCAGAAGAAAGTTTGTCTGCTTTTACTCAGCAGAGATTATATACTTCATACATATTTTTGAGTAAATAAATTATTAAATAAGTAAGGTGCAATCACTATATTTTTAACTTGACAACACTTAGAGCTACCTAACAAGCACCTGAGAAGCTCTTGCATCGAGTGTTTGGAGATGCTGTTATTTTCTCTTGCTATGCTCCAGCCTTAGGCCACTCACATATCCTCAGTGGGCAGTGTTCTTTTGCAGACAGACCTAACTGGGGTTCATCAAGAGCAGAGCCAGCAGCAGCTTGTGATAAGTTGTTTTGTCATTTGTAGTAGCTCCTCCAGCTGCATTCCACATATCTTAGAGATGGCATTGAAACCAACTTCTGCTGACCTTCTTAGTGTGGTTTTGAACGGAAGTTTATACTTTAAAGTAGCAAATTGAGCTTCCCAAGTTCCTTTGTAGGTTGATGTAAGTCCACATCTAGTTCTGTGGTTTTAAGAACAGTCCTGAAATAGGTGTAAAAGTGATCAAATGCCTTCAGGTAACAATGCTCCCAAAAGGGGGAAATTAATTCTATTGAATTCCTGATCATGAATACCTTCAATTAAAATATATCAGCTGAGTATTTCTCTGCAAATGTTCAAATTATGTGTTATATCTCCACTGGAAAAAAATCATAAGCTGTGATAGATTAGGGGATATTATCTTTTGCTTTTGTTCTTTTTTCAAAAGATGAATGCAGTGTTTTGAACACAGTGGAAAGTTCATAAACATCGGTATCTGAAAACCCAGGTACAATTGCCAAATTAAGTTACTGAGATACGGTAGTATATTTGTGGAGTTGTGCATTTTGTTATACAGAATTTTCATTATATTTTGGCGGTGACTAGAAATGAATATTAGCAACTCTGAGAGTCCTAAATGTATTACATTTTTTCTATCAGGAGTATATTAAAGCAAATCCCACGTGTTTTATTATTTTACCCATAAACACATGATGATGCACCTTTAATGAATTAAGGCATTGATTTATTAATATCACCTCATCATCACAGCTGGCAAAAGTAACAGCTCCTTAATTCTTGTTAATTCACTATATACATTCACATTTTCCTCATTGTCTTACAGATGTGTTTTTATGGTTGGCTTGAATAAGGATCAAATATAATCACATTGATTTTGATTTGTATGTTTCTTAAGCATCTTTTTTTAAAAAAATGTTCTAAGGGTCTTTTAAAATAGAATTTGTTTACAAAGCAATCCCACATAAAATACAGAATTTGCATATACCAATACCTTGCATTGGTGTACAGTGGTTACAATTGATGATAGCATGTTTTTTTAATAATTGTACTATTAATTAAAGCCCATGGTTTAAAATTCGGGTTCACTGTACAATCCACTGATTTCTTGTTTTTAATTTTTTCCTGTTACTGTACATACAACTTAACATTTCCCCTTCTAATTGCATCCAGAGATATATTTTGGTGCTGTTAATTGCGTTCACGATTTTGTGCTACCATTACCACTATCCATTGCCAAAACATTTCCTTCATCTTAAATGTCTTTTATGATGTAAGTCCCCCCTCCTTTTTTTCTCCAAGCAAATTTTAATAGTGTCTGGCCAGTTTTTTATCTACTATTTCTCACATGTTTTAATGCTTTAGTCCATTGCAATTGTTATACTTTTTCACTCAATCTCGTCTAATGTAGGCCACTGGGAATCTGATTAGTTGGTTCTTCTAATCTTTAGACATGGTATCCAAGGGTTATTTTGTACATTACCCATCTCTCCGTTTCTCTATTTCATCACCCATTTCTCCAAACAGCAGGTACTCCTTTTGGTGGGAAATAACATTTAGACACCACAATCTGGCCCCTACAGAGCTAAGAAATATGTATATTTTAATGGAAAATGTGTTTATAAACAGTTGTATTCAAATTACAAGGTTGCTACTTCTTTTTTCTTGTATCTAATTCCTATAATGCGTGAGATGGGAGGTGAAGGAGAGGGAGAGAGAGAAATGAAAATGTTTTCCTGTTCCAGGTTAAGAACAAATTCATCTATACTTCCTAGTTCTTTTTTATAACTTCATTTTTTTATATTGATTCATTTGGAATTTTATTCTAGTGCACGGTGTGAGAAATGGATCAAATTTTATGTTTTTCACATACTTATCCTGTTATCCCAATACCACATATTTAAAACATCTTTCTCCTACTGAGTTGAGATGCCACTTTTATCATTACTAAATTCTATTCATATTTGAACATATTTTGGATTTTCTATTCAGTTTCAGTAATCTTTCAGTTTTTTCATGATATAATACCATGCTGTTTTAATTATAGGGATTTTAAACTATGTTTTAAGACTAGGTGTGGCAATTCCCCCACCACATATTTTCTTTCTTAGCCTTTCCCTTGCTAAGTGTGCTTGTATATTCATTTTTTAATGAACTTTCTAATCAAACTGTTTTGCTCCAGAGAAGAGCATCATGATCATTTTAGTGGGTTTGATTACTTTATAAAATTAATTTAGAATTGACACCTTTATGGTGTTGAATATTAATCCTCAAGAACAAGATATACATTTCCATTTGATAGTGTACCTGTTTCTTTCATGACTATACTTTTCCTCAAATCTTTATAGCACATTTTAAAGTTTATGCCTAGATTTCTTAATCTTACTCTCACTATTATTGCTTTGTTATTGTAACTAGAGCCTTTTTTCCATTATGTCCTCTGAGCAGTTATTGCTTGTAAATGCCAAGGCTATTGATTTAGATAGGCTAATTTTATATCCTGCCTCTTTACTGTGTAAGTAGATTCTTATTGATTCTTTTGGATTTTCCAGTTATAACACTATAGCATTTGCATACAAAAATAATTTAATACCCATCTCAAATTTATATGTCTCAAATATATTTTCCTTGTTAATTCTTCCAATTTAATGTGAAATACAAATGGAGATATTCATACTTGTCTTGTTCCAGACTTCAATGATAATGTTGCTAGATGGTCCCCATTAATCATTGGCCTTTCAAGATTGGAATAATACAAATTTTATTAAGGAAATTTCTGTCATTTATTAATTTATTGCATGTGTTTTGAATTTTGTCCAATTCCTTTTGGGCATCATTAGAGATGATCATATATTTTTTTCTTGTTAGATTTATTAATATGAACTATATTGAAGAAAGATTTCCAATTTTTTTCTTTAAACTTTTTGAGAAATTCCTGGTTTTACTCAGTCATCTTTTTGTTTTTACACTTTGCCCCTTTGATTCATCATTCCCTTCCTCCTACTCATTCAATCTCTCTGTCTCTGTCCTTGTATATCTGCTCTCTCTCTGTACACAAATATTTACATGTATATATTAGTGCACACACCCTAATTCATAATATAGTGAGTTAATTCTCAGAAATGCATACTTTTTTTTCCTAAACCATTTAGTTGTAGACAATATAGCCATTTACTGAAAATGTTTCAATGAGTATTTAAGGCTTTTTTTTCTCTAACATTTAGCATGGTATATACATTTAGTACATACTTGTACTGATAGTCTACAACTTTTATAATGTAACGGTAATGAAATTAGCTATTAGCTTCTTCATTCTTCCCTCCCTTTTTTCTAGCATTGAATTAGAAATATCCTATACACCAGTTCATACTTTGAGGCCATGAAATTATTGTATATTTCATATACTCTGCCTTTCTTCCCCATTATTTATTAGTTGTAATATACTTATTTTGTCAGAGAACATTATAGTTACATTCTATTCTTGCATGTTATCCCTACAGATGTGTGTTACTTTTACAAATGCATTGAATCAACCTGACAGAAAGAAAAGCATGACACATATAATTTCAAAATTAGATGCTAGGTGGGACAAGATGACAACATAGTAAAGTGTGGAATTTAGTTCATCCTCCAGCTACTAAGTAGCCAGGAACTGTATGGAACAACTGCTGGGGGGAACATCAGTGACCAGACACACAGCATACACAGTCTGGAATGGGTGGAACAGCTGAGATCCCACACAGAACTTTAAGTTCCCCAAGCTATGGAGGGCGGCACCCTTCCCCTTGAGGGGAAAGTAAACACTTTACTAGTAGCAAGATCTTAGCTCAACCAAGTTGCAGTTGCAGAATTAACTGACACATTCTGACTCATGAAAACAGCCCCCCCCACCCCAGCGCAGGTAAACTTGTAATAAGCAGTAAAAGAATCAGGAGCACATAGAGACTGAGATTACTAGAGCCATGAACCAACTCAAGATCTTGATTGGCAAACCTGGGGAGCTGGGGGCAAGCTCAGAAAAAGCCTTTTACTTTTTCTTTTTTTTTTTAACCTCTTAACAGTTCATGAGATAGAACTGTAAGCCCTCTGAGGCTCCAGCACTATCCCAGGCAAGACTGAGAGACAAAGTAACTACTCAGGTGAAAGGGGTTAATTCCATAAAGGGCATATTTTCCCCCAAGAAAAAGGGGGTGGAGCCCATCTCAAATAGACACCCTCTTTCAGGGAATGCAGACTCTAGGAGTTGGAAAACAGAAGCAATTAAACCCCCTTACTACTGCAGCCTCTGTCTCAACCATGTCCCTGGCAGAGAGATTCCACTGAAATAAATGATAGTATATCAGTTAACACTGGTGGAAAGCCATAGGAAGGCAAGCAGCACATGCTGGGCAGGGGAAGAAAGGCACGGAGTCTAGAGGCTTTACAGGAAAGTTTGACAGCCTGCAAGGTCTCATCGTTCGGGAAAACTGATGCTGGCTACTCTCTCCTCCTGAAACATGAGCCTGTCTGGTCTGGGAAAATCTGACTGGGGTCAATCATATCTGAGATAACCATTCTCACCACCCCCCCCCCCGCAAAAGCTCCATATAACCAGAGCAAGAAACAGTAAAACAAGAACTGAAAAATTCTGATCAGTGAAACAGAACCTATGCTAGAAGTCTAGAATAAGTTGAAACGAAGGTCAAAGAGCAGATACCGAACAATGCCATTAAGCAAGAACACCCTAGGAAAAAGACTGAAAGCTTCCTCTAGAATAAACTAATGAAGGAAATCAAATGCTTAGATGCCAACAGAAAACAGAAAATCATACTAGAATTAAAGGTGTGGCCCAGTCAAAGGAACAGACCAACAATTCAAATGAGATACAGGAGTTGAAACCACTAATTCAAGTTGTTCAAACAGACATGAAAAATCTCATCAAAAATCAAATAAGTTTAGGGGGGAATATAAAAAGACATTGGACAAACATAAAGAAGAACTCAAGTCTGAAAACACAAATTGCAATACATATGGAAACAAAAGGCCCAATAGAAATGAAAAAAAAATGGTGAAAATCTACAATAGATTTGAATAGGCAGGAGGAAGGAGTAGTGAACTAGATTACTGGACATCTGAAACCTGACACAAAAGAAAATATAGGGAAAAGAATGAAAAAATATGAACAGGATCTCGGAATTGAATGACAACATGAAGTGTGTGAATATTCATGTTATGGGTGTCCCAGAAGGGGAAGAAAAGGGAAAAGGAACAGAAAGACTAATAGAGGAAATAATCACTGAAATTTCCCATGTCTTAAGAAAGATAATAAAATTACAGATCTAAGAAGTGCAGCATACCCCAGACAGAACAGATCCAAACAGGTATGCTGCAAGACACTTACTAAGCAGATTGTCAAACGTCAAAGAAAATTTTAAAAATATTTTTATTGATAAAACGACACATAACACAAACATTCTTAACATACAAACCTTCCATACATGGTGTACAATCAATGGCTCACAATATCATCAGATGGTTGTATATTATTCACCGTGATCGTTTTTTTAAGAACCTATGCATCACTCAAGAAAACGAAATAAAAAGAAAAATCTCATACATGCCATACCCCTCACCCCTCCCTTTCATTGACCACTAGTATTTCCATCTACCCAATTTATTCTAACATTTGTTCCCTCTCATGTTTATTTTTTATCCATACTTTTTACTCATATATCCATACCTTAGATAAAGGGAATACCAGACATAAGATTTTCACAATCACACAGTCATATTGTAAAAACTGTAACAATCATCTTCAAGAAACGACTACTGGAACACAGATCTACAGTTTCAGGTACTTCCCTTTAGCCACTCACACCACAAACTGAAAAGGGATATCTATATAATGTGTCACGATGACCTCTTGACTCTGTCTGAAATCTCTCAGTCACTGACACTTTATTTCTTCTAACTTCTCTCCTCCCCCCTTCGGTCAAGAAGATTTCCTCATTCACTTGATGCTGGGTCCTAGCTCATCTCGGTATTTCTGTCCCACATTGCCATAGAGATTTACACCCTGGAGTCATGTCCCATGTGGGGGAGGGGAGTGCTGTGGGTTCACTTGCTGTGTCAGTTTAGAAAGAGAGGCCACATCTGAGCAACTAAGGAGGTTCTCTGAGGGTGACTCTTAGGCTTAATTATAAGTAGCCTTAGCCTATCCTTTGCAGGAATAAGTCTCATAGGTGTGAACTCCAAGATCGAGTGCTTGGCCTATTGATTTGGTTGTTCCCACTGCTTGTGAGAGAATCAGAAATTCTCCAAACAGGAAAGTTGAATATTTCCCTTTTCTCCCCATCCCCCTAAGGGAACTTTGCAAATACTTACTTATTTGCTGTTCAAATCACTCTGGTATTTATCAGGGTATCACACTAATCTGGACAAACCAACAAAATCCCATGCCCTATTCAAGATTCCCTGACTTTTGGTGTTAACTAAACTGACCATACAAGTTAAATTAAATGCACTACCCAAAATATAAATTTTGCACCAAATAAACATTTCTGCCTTTAGTCTCGCACAGAAGTTGAAGTTTTAAGATATGGTTGATATCATCCTTTACCCAAAGAGAATTTTGAAAGCAGCAAGAGAAAAGCAATCCATCACATAAAAAGGAAGCTTGATAAGACTAGATTTTTCAGCAGGAACCATGCATGTGAGAAGGAAGTGGTATGAAATATTTAAGATTCTGAAAGAGAAAAACTACCAACCAAGAATTCTATACCCAGCAAAACTGTCCTTCAAAAATAAGGGAGACAGGGCAGACCATGGTGGCTCAGCAGGCACAGTTCTTGCCTGCCATACCAGAGACCTGGGTTTAATTCCTGGTGCCTGCCCATGCAAAAATAAATAAATAAATAAAAAGGGAGAGAGACATTAAAATATTTTCAGAAAGTCACTGAGAGTATCTGTGGCTAAGAGACTAGCTCTATGAGAAATACTAAAGGGAGCATTCAGACAGACAAGAGAAGAGTGTAGAAATGAAGACTATCAGTAACAGTAAACAAGAAAAAAATTAAATATGACATATATTCTAGTTTGCTAGCTGCCTGAATGCAATATACTGGAAATGGAGGTTTTTAAAAAGGAAAATTTAATAAGGTACAAGGTTACATGTTCTAAGGCTGTGAAAATGTCCAAATTAAAGTAAGTCTATAGAAATGTCCAACCTAAGGCATCCAGGAAAGGATACCTTGGTTCAAGAAGGCCAATGATGTTCAGGATTTCTCTCTCAACTGGAAAGACACATGGCAAACATGGCAGCATCTGCTAGCTTTCTCTCCCAGGCCTCTTGTTTCATGAAGTTCTCCTGTGGGCATATTCCTCCTCCTTCTCCAAAGGACTCTGGTTGCATCTGTTCTGGCTGTCATCATTCTCTTGTCATTCTCCAAAATGCTTCCTCTTTTAAAGGATTCTAGTAAAGTAATCAAGACCTACCTGGAATGAGTGGAATCACATCTTCCTCTATTAAAAAGTTAATACCCATGCTTGGGTGAGTCACATCTCCATGAAGATGATCTGATCACGTTTCCAACCTAAAGTACTGAATAGGGATTAGAAGAAATGATTGCTCCCACAAGACTGATTAGGATTAAAATATGGCTTTTCTAGGGTACATACGTCCTTACAAACTGGCACAGCATATAAAAGCCAAAAGACACAATGGTAGAAATGACAAATGAAAATGACAACATATCAAAATTTATAGGATGTAGCAAATGCTCTGCTGAGAGGGAAATTTACTGCCTTAAATGCCTAAATTACAAAGAAGAAAGAGCAAAAATCAAATAATGAACTGTTTCCTTGAAAGAACTAGAGAGAATAGCAAACTAACCCCAAAGCAAAAAAAAAAAAAGAAGGAAAGAAATAACCAAGATCAGAGTAGAAATAAATGAAATTGAGACTATGAAAACAATAGATAAAAATCAATAAAACCAGAAGTTGGTTCTTTGAGAAAATTAATAAAATCAATGGACCCTTAGCTAGGCTGACAAAAAAAATAAAAAAGAGGGTGCAAATAAAATCAGAAGTGGAAGAGGGAACATAACCACTGATCCCACAGAAATAAAAGATAATGAAAGGATACTGTGAGCAAAAATATGCTAATAAAGTACACAATATAGATGAAATGGATGATTTCCTAGAAAAGCATGAACAATCAACATTGACTCGAGAGGAAATAGATGGCCTCAACAAACCAATCATAAATAAAGAGATTGAATCAGAAATCAAGAAGCTCCCCCAAAAGAAAAGTCCAGAACAAGATGGCTTCACATGTGAATTCTAGCAACCATTCAAGAAAGAATTAGTAGCAATCCTGTTCAAACTCTTCAAAAAAAATTGAAGAGGAGGGAAAGCTACCTAACTCATTCTATGAAGCCAAAATCACCCTAATACCAAAGACAAAGATACCACAAGGAAAAAAAATTACAGACCAAGCTCTTTAATGAATATAGATGTAAAAATCCTCAAAAAATACTTGCAAATTAAATCCAGCAGCACATTAAAAGAATTATACACCATGACCAAGTGGAATTTTTTCCAGGTATGCGAGGTTTATTCAATACAAGAAAATCAATTAATGTAATACATCATATCAATAAAATCAAAGCAGAAAAACCACATGATCATCGTGATTGTGGCAGAAAAACCATATGATCTCTTTATTGTTGCAGAAAAGGCATTTGACAAAATTCAACATCCTTTCTTTATGAAAACCTTCAAAGGATAGGAATAGAAGGGAACTTGTTCAACTTGAGAAAGGGAATCTATGAAAAACCCACAGCTGATATCATCCTCAATAGGGAAAGACTGAAAGCATTCCTCTAAGATCAGGAACAAGACAAGGATGCCCACTGACACTGTGGTTATTCAACATTGTGCTGGAAGTTCTAGCCAAAACAATTAGACAAGAAAAAGAAAAGACATCTGAATTGGAAAGGAAGAAGTAAAACTCTCACTGTTCGCAGATAACATGATACTATATGTTGAAAATCCTGAAAAATCTACAGTAAAGCTATGAGAGCTAGTAAACGAATACAGTAAGTGGCAGGATACAAGATCAACACCACAAAATCAGTAGTGTTTCTATATGCTAATGATTAGCAATTTGAGGCAAGAATCAAGAAAAAAAATTCCATTTGCAATAGCAACCAAAAGAATCAAATATTTAGAAATTTTACTAAAGATACAAAAGATCTGTATACAGAGAAAAACTACAAGAAATTGTTAAAAATCATGGAAGACCTAAATAAATGGAAGGTGTGGTAGTTAGATTCAGTTGTCAACTTGGCCAAGTGAAGGTGCCTAGTTATATTGCTGTGGACATGAAAAGCCAATGTTGCGTAAACCTCATCTGTTACTCATTACATCTGCAGTCAGCTAGGAGGCATGCCTGCTGCAATGAATGATGTTTGATTTAATTGGCTGATGCTTAAATGAGCAACATAGCACAGCCCAAGCAGCTTAACCCAGGCCTTTGGAGATGCAGAAAGAAAACACCCTGGGGAAAGTTGTTGGAACACAGAGGCCTGGAGCGAAGGCCAGCAGAGATCACCCTGAGCCTTCCCACATAAGAAAGAACCTTAGATGAAAGTTAGCTGCCTTTCCTTTGAAGAACTAATGAAATAAATCCCCTTTTATTAAAAGCTAGTCTGTCTCTGGTGTGTTGCATTCTGGCAGCTAGCAAACTAGAACAGAAGGCAATACCATTTTCATGGATTGAAAGACTAAATATAGTTAAGATCTCAATTTTATCCAAATTGATTTATATATTCAATGCAATACCAATTAAAATCCCAAAAACTTATTTTGCAGAAATAGAAAAACCAATAACCACATTCATTTGGAAGGGCATAGGGTATTCCAAATAGCTGAATATATTTTGAGAAAGCCAGATTAAGTGCGAGGTCTCACATTAGCTGACTTTAAAGCATATTATGAAGGTACACTGGTCAAAACAGTATGGTACTGTCATAAAGATATACTGACCAATGGAACTGAATAAAGTGTTCAGATATAGACCCTCTCGTCTATGGACAATTGATCTTTGATAACATGATCAAGCCAACCCACCTGGGACAAGGCAGCCTCTTCAATAAATGGTGTCTGGAGAACTGGATATCCATATGCAAAAGAATGAAAGAGGATCCACATCTCACACCCTATACAAAAATTAAAATGGATCAAAGATATAAACATTATTAGATTTAAGACCATAAGACTTTCAGAAGAAAATGTAGGGAAATATCTTAAAAATCTTGTGATAGGAGGCAGTCTACACCCAAAACACATGCAATGAAAAATGAAATAGATAAATGGGATCTCCTCAAAATTGCAAAAGGCATCAAAGAACTTTGTCAGGAAAGTAAAAAGGCAGCCTACACAATGGGAGATAACATTTGGAAATCACATATCAGATAAAGGTTTAGTATAAATCCAAAATCTAGAAAGAGATTGTTCAACTCAACAACAAAAAGACAACCCAATTGAAAAATGGACAAAAGACATGAACAGACGCTTTTCAGAAGAGGAGATACAAATGGCTAAAAGACACAAAAGATGCTCAGCTTCACTGGCTATTAGGGAAATGCAAATAAAACCACAATGAACTTCATCTCACACCCAGTAGAATGGCCATTATCAAAAAGAAAAAGAAAATGAGAAGTGCTGGAGAGGATGTGGAGAAAGAGGCACAGTTATCTATCATCTACTGTTGGTGGAAATGCAAAATGGTACAATTGCTCTGGAAAGCAGTTTGGCGGTTCCTCAGGATGCTAAGAATAGAATTGCCATATGATCCAGCAATCCCATTACTAGGTATATATTCAGAGGAAATGAAGGCAAGGACACAAACAGGCATTTGCACGCCGATGTTTATAGCAGCATTATTTATGATTGCTAAGAGAAGGAAGTGACTCAAACGTCCATCTGTGGACGAGTGGCTAAACAAGCTGTGGTATATACATAAGATGTAAGATTGCACAGCTATAAGGCAGAATGAAGTTATGAAGTATGTAACAACATGGATGAAACTTGAGGACATTAAGCTGAGTGAAATTAGCCAGAAACAAAAGGACAAATATTGTATGATGTCAATAATATGAACTAACATTAATGAGTGAACTTTAAGAGTTGAAGTTAAGAACACAGGTTATCAGAGGATAGAAATAGGGTAGAGGTTGGGTATTTGGACTGAGGGAACACAGACTGTGCAACAGAACTGATTTTAAAAATTCAGAAATGGATAGCACAATACTATCTGATGGTAGCACAATAATATAAGTACTTTGGATGAAGCTGAATGTTAGCATAGTTGGTATTTGTGGCGGGCAATGTTTGCAATTCACAGTGGGTAGGAAGTGTTTTATAGGTATGAGTGAGGAAAGGAAGGGTGAACTGTGGTGTATCTACAAAGGACTACTGAGTAGCTACAAGAAGGAATGAGATTGTGAGGCATGTAAGTAAGTGAATGAACCTTGTATGTTGAATGAAGTGGCAGAAACAAAAAGACAGGTATTAATAAGCCTCACTCATATGGACTAACTATAAGGTACAAATTCTGAAAATTGAAGTCAAGAGCATGGGTTATCAGGTTGGGGCATATTGTAATGGGTCCTATTAATCTAATTTAACTTGTATGGTCTCTTGAATAGGGCATGAGATACTGGTGGTTTGTACAGGCTAGTGTGATGGCCTGATACATCCCAGAGTAATTTGGGCAGAGAATAAAAAGTATTTGCAAGGTCCCATTGGGGGACTAGAAAAAAGGAAATAATCAACTTCTCCACCTAGGGAATTTTTTATATTCTTGCGAACAGTGGGGACAATCAGTTCAATAGGCTGAACCCTCGATCTTGAGGTTGTCCTATGAAACTTATTCCTGCAAAGGAGAAGCTAAGCCTACTTATAATTATGCCCAAGAGTCACCCCCAGAGAACCTCTTTTGTTGCTCAGATGTGGCCTGCCTCTCTAAGCCAACTCAGTAAGTGATCACTGCCTTCCCCTGTTATGTAGGCATTTAAATATCCTTGGCAATATTGGACAGGACTCCTGGGATGAGCCAGGGCCCGGCATCATGGGGTTGAGAAAGCCTTCTTGACCAAAAGGGGGAAGAGAGTAATGAGACAAAAAGTTTCAGATTTCAAAGAGTTGAAAGGTTATCCTGGAGGGCTATTCTCAAGCATATAGATATCCCTTTTTAGCTTATGATATATTGGAGTGGCTAGAGGGAACTACCTGAAAGTGTTGAGCTGTATATATAGTTATGCAATTTTTGAAGACAACTGTATAACAGTATAGCTTTTAAAATGTGACTGCATGATTGTGAAAACTTTTTGTTTGATACTCCTTTTGTCCAGGGTTTAGACAGATGAGTGAAAATATAAGGATAAAAAATAAATAATAGGGGGTGGGGATAAAGGGTAAAAATTGGGTAGATGGAAATACTAGTGGTCAATGAGAGGGAGGGGTAAGGAGTATAAGATGTAGGAGTTTTTATTTCTTTTTCTGGAGTGATGCAAATGTTCTAAAAGTGATCATGGTGATGAATACACAATTATGTGATTATATTGTAAGCCATTTTTTGTAAGCCATATATGAACTGTGTGTGAAGAGTTAAAAATATTTTTAAAAATATGATGGTAAAACAGAATCCTTTATTTATAAGTGCCTTTTTAATGCTACATATTGAGGTATTTTATATTATATAATCCTTCTAACAACTCAGTAGAGTCAACCCTATTACTATCTACTTTTTATAGATGAAGAAACTGAAGCTAACTGAACTTATGCGATTGTCCAATGTCACTGCACTAGTAAATGGGGAAGGAAGAATTCAAACTCCTATTTGGCTCTGAAACCAGGATTCTTCACTATGGTTCTAGCAGTCAGTCCTCTGCTAGATGATCAACCAAACAGAGGATTCACCCTTAATGCCCATAGCCTCATTATCTCATGAATCTTATGGCCTTAGGAAATAAAAAGAAATTTTTCCCTTACGGTATAGTGAACTCTTGATTTATCTGGACTACCCATTTTAACACAGGAAATTGTAATTCTGGACTAGTGATATTCTAAACTCCTCTGTTTGGTATGGTTAATAATAATATTCATGAGCCAAAGTCTAGGACTACCAAAACTTGTTCTTCAGATTTATAAATATTAAAAAAATAACTTTATTGCAGAAATGAATGGACCCACACTGACTGATTTAATTGGCCAAAGCCAGAGAAACAAATAGTGGAGAAAGTGGCTCCGGTGGTGGCTTGTTATGAAAAGGAGACAAAAATAACATTGAATGGGGGGTACTAGTGTTTGTATTGCTTTTCGTAATTGCATTAACTGCTCTCACATGTAATTTTGCCTTTTATCCTGTACTCTTCTTATGGTTTCTCACCTCTTTTTTTTGCTTTTGCTTTTCTCAGCTTTTCCCATCTCTTAGTTCTAACTCGATGTCCTCTTGTATGCCCAAGTGGAACCAGTATTTAGAAAACTTTGTGAAGGATATGGAATAGCAGACTGTTTCTTGTCTCTTGTGGCATTATGAGCTTGACTGAGCAAGTCAAAATTAAATATATTCCATTCTTCCTTCTCACTGGAGTTTTTGGGCTTGCCAGGTTGAAGATGCTTGGGACTCAGAGGTAAGAAAGATCCCCTGGGGTTTTATTTTCCCAGGTATGTTGACTGGTTGAGTAAGTCTTACAGCTAGCATTGGTGGATGTCCATGTAGTGACAGGGAGGTCTGGTGAAGAGAGTGATAGGTGAATGCCCTGGCTTGCAGGCAGAACATAGTTTCAGAAAAGCTTGGGAACAGAATAGAGATTATTGCCTGGGAATACAGGGTATCAGCACCATACAAATCCAATGATAATCAAATGGAGTATAGTCTATTGGGAAGATAGGGAGAACCACAGTGAGACTTCTGTCCAGAAAATGCTGGGATATGAGTCAAGACTTCAAGCAGCATACTGTTGGGCAGTTCCCTCAATACAAAAACCGAATAACAGAAACTGGGTTATTAGGCAAGAATTGCTTAACAGGGAAAAGGCAAGGGGTGGTTATTAAAACAGAGTTCTAGTTTAGACACATATCAGGAACAATAGGACTGATATTTCCAGACCGTTGAATTCCTGAATAGGATTCTTTTAAAGTTTCCCTAGATACTTGATTCTAGAATTTGTGGAAGGACTGAGCAGGTATGTAGAGCTTGACTAGCAATTGCTTAAGGCATCTGAAGGATGCAAGGCAGAGAAATGCTTTAGATTCTTTAATACTTCCTTTGAATTATTTCCTCTGGCTTATGTCAGGTGATTTCAGTTATTTCTGCTATTTCCATTTTGAATTTTATTGAAAGGATTTTTCCAAACTATAAGATTGGGTCTGAAGCTCTGGTTTTGGAGTCATTCCTTTAAAGGGTAGGTTTAATTTTATGTTACAACAAGGTTAGTTTCCATCGTGAGGGCACAGTATCATTATTTATTTCTTTGAATTTGCTATTTTGAATATTGAAGTTGAAATATACAGGTTTTATATTCATCAGAAAATCTGAAATTGTTACTTAGATATATGGCCATCGAGTGGCACTGGTTTCTTAGACTATTACAGAAGACTATGTATGGTAGTTAGGTTCAGGTGTCAACTTTGCCAGGTGAAGATGCCTAGTTTTGTTGTTGTGGACATGAGCCAATGGAATGTGAAGCTCATCTGCTGCTGATTACATCTGCGGTCAGCTAGGAGGCGTGCCTGCTGCAATGAATGTTTGATTTAATTGACTGGAAGCTTAAATGAGAGAGCTCAATGTAGCACAGCCCAAGCAGCTCAGCATACCTCATCTCAGCACTCACAGCTCAGCCCAGGCCTTTGGAGATGCAGAAAGAATCACCCTGGGGAAAGTTGTTGGAACCCTGAAGCCTGGAGAGAAGGCCAGCAGAGATTACCTGGAGCCTTCCCATGTAAGAAAGAACCTCAGTTGAAAGTTAGCTGCCTTTTCTCTGAAGAACTATACGTTTTTAACTAAATAAATCCCCTTTTACTAAAAGCCAATCCACCTCTGGTGTGTTGCATTCTGGCAGCTTTGGTAGACTAGTACACTATGGTTTTCGTTTTTTAAGATTCAGATACCTCCTCCAGAGCAGAATTCTTTGTCTTATTGAACTTGTACAGTTACTTAATTCTCATTTTAGAAATGACTCTTCTAAATACTCAACTTAGAAATTACAATAATCAAAGTAAGATATATATGAAACTGCACGTAAGCGTATAACTCAATACATTTCCATACACATTCTCTTATAACTAATGAAGTTGAGCAACATTTTTTATGCTTGTTGAATGTTTGAATATGCTGTTTAAAATTTTCTGCTCAAGTAATTTTCTGCCTAATCTCTACTTGATTGTCCTTTTCTTGTTGATTTGAGTTCTTTATATAATTTGACATGAATCCTTTGTTGAATACATGTAGTATGAATGTCTTTTTCCACTATCCGGGTTACATTTTTTTGTGTGATGGTGTCTGTGATAAGCATTTATCATTAATTTTAACATAGCTGATTTCACAATTTTTCTTTCATTTTTGATGCTTTTTATGTCCTGTTTACAAAATGCTTGCCTTCTCCAAGGTTTTGAAAGATGTTCCCTGTTTTCCTCTGTTTCTTTGCTTTCCCTTTCCTATCTAAATCTTAAAGATATCTGGCATTATTATTATTTTTTTTTGCTTAAAACAACAGAAATGTATTGTCTCACAATTCTAAGTTAGAAGTACAAAATCTGTGGGGAAAAATCCCTCCTTGGTTCTTCCTAGCCACTGGTGTTTGCCAGCAATCCTTGGGCATCAATCTTTGCCTCAGCCATGGTATGGCATTCTCTGCTCCTGTGTGTATATGTGTATGTGTCCAATCCTCTTTCTATAAGGATATTAGTCATATTAGATTAATGACCTACCATACTTCACTGTCACTTCATTTTATCTTGCCTAATGGGACTGATTTGTTTGAGTGTATGACATGAAGTAAGTGTTCAAGATACTCCATCCCCCCATCCCCATATGGATATCTAATTGCCCCAGAAATATTTTTTAAGGCACATCATTCTTTCCCCACTGTATTGGAATAATGCCCTTTGACATGAAATTTTTAGAGGAATCTTCTAAAGAAAGGAATATTCAAGGCACAAGTCATTGCCTTTCTCACTGATACTTAAACTTTTCTTTCATTCATCCCAAATTTTAGATTTCAATAAAAAACTTTGTTAGCAATATGGTTTTTAAATGTGTATAGTGGCTTTGTTCATAATAGCCTCAAACTGGAAATAGCCCAAATGTTCATCAAGTGAATGTATAAATGCATTTTATATTTTTACATAATAGAATACAACTCAGCAATATAAAGAATAAATTGCTACTTACTACATGAATGAATCTCAAAAACATTATCATTTTGAAAGAAGGCAAATAAAAATGGTATATACTGCATGATTCCATTTTGATGATAGTCAAAAAGAGTTAAAGCTAATCTATCATGGCATAGATCATACAGTACTTGCCTCTGGGGCTGGGGGGTGAGGATTGACTAGAAGGGCACAAGATATGTTTCTAGAGTGATGGAAATGCTCTTTATCTTACTTGGTGTATTGGTTACAGGGCTATAATACATTTGTATAGTTCATCAAATAGTATACTTATAATCGGTGCATTTTGTGCTGAGTAAATTTTATCTTAAGATAAAGTGTTTGCAAGACTGATCAAAAGAAATAGAGGAAACAACTTGCTAGTTTGACGAATCAAAAAGTTGATACTGCTATAGATCCCTATAGTCATTATAAAAGATGGGTGTGTATGACAACAATTTTAAGCAATAAATTCGACAACTTAGATAAACAAATCTTTGAAAAATGCAGTTTACATAGTGAACTTATGATGAAACAGAAAATATGAGTATTCATTATGTATCTGTTTTAGAAATTGAATCTGTTACAATCTTACTCCATATTTCAAATGTTTTACCAGGAAATAATTTTGAACAGTTGAAGGAGAAATTACAGCAATCTTATATAAACTCTTTCGATAGTTATAATTAATCCATTTGACTTTAGCAAGATATTCCTCATTTCAATTAGGCAGGTGCTTCTGGAAGAGGGATACATGGTGATAGCAATGTCCAGACATCCATTATTGGACTTTGGTATTGAATGGGGTGTCAAGTCTGAGGTTATGTTGTGTAGGACAGTGTCAATGTATCAGGCATTCTGTGCATTTTAATGTGATGGTTCTGATAGATGCACGATATTTAGGGAAGGTAAAGTTTATCCAGAGTAAAACTGATTCAAGTAGACATGCATTGCTTCTCTCTCTCTTGGGAAGAAGGATGTAATCAGAGCATCACAAAGTGGCTGATTTTTCTTTTTGAAAAATGGTCCCACATCTCCAGCACACCTGGTGTCTGCTGCTGGAAGGTTGGCCATGCAGCGGTGCTGGTTCCTAGATCAGCCTTGGTAAGAGGAAGCCCGTGATGGTGGGCTCATGCATAGCTGCCATATCTGCCGTCACTGCTGCTCATCCCATTTCTCCAGCACTGCGGTAGCTGAGGTGAGAGACTGGCTGATGTCCCCAGGATGAGATTTCCTGTCCAGATCATTGTTGAGATCTGTGGTGGCTGGTCTGAATTGTGAATCTCATTGAAAGATTACATAGCTGCTACAAGAGACTGCTATGAAGAGCAATGAACACAACCTACCTAGAATAGCCTGGTTTCTTCAAATGAATCCTGCTCCCCTGCTAGTATATAGGGTTGTGCTCAGGGTTTTCACATGACGACTGTCATTCAGTTTAGAGGGGAATAAGTGCAGAGTTAAGTCTCCCTAGAAGAGACGGTTGTTTTTGTTGTAAAAGTTTCATTGTCCAATGAGATGAAATTTCTGTAACTCTCCATCATAATATCCCAATATAAGTCCTTCTACTCAGAATGCAGTTTGAGCCCATTCCTTCTTGGTGTATTCTATATCAATGTCCTTAAAATGCCACCTTGATGTCACCAGTGACATTGTCAAGACCTGGATGAGTAGGTGTGCTCTTCCTTCAGTTCACAGTACGAATCTACCACGGGGTGCCAGGTGCTGTTGGGTGTAGTAGGTGGGAGGGATGGGGGAAGGAAGTTTCTCAGAGGGAGGGGGACAGAGGCCGCAACATGTTTTAAAATTTCAAGTTTTCTAGTGTCATATTGTTGGATCTTTTAGAAGCCAATCATCTTTTCTTTCTCAGGCATAGGCTGCCTATTCCCTTATCACTATTCTTCTGGTCAATTAAAGAAATAGCCTTGGTTTTCCTGTCTAATTTACAGAATAGCTGTTTCCTTTAGCTAAGACAGAAAAAAATATGGAAGTATTAATATTATGTCCTTCCAAATATAAGAGACATGATACCTGTTTTGCCCATCAAAAAAGCAAATGCTTGTTTTTTTAGTAATCCTTCCCTCAATTTTCTTTATTGGATAATACAGCCTAGGTATAGATATATTCATCAAGGATTTTGTTATTTTTTTAACAGTCTTGGACAAAAATGGGCCAGTGGCTTTAGGCCACAAATGAGTTGAGGCATATCTCTTTCATAAAAGATTCAATTCTTATAATGGGGAAAATATAGTGGAAAAACAGTCATAAAATATTTTAAAGATAAGTATAAAGTATTATGTTCCTATGTCTGAAAATTTTATTTGATTCTTTTCAACAAACATTTGCTCTATATTCTAAACTTGGTGACAATTCATGTCTTTATATAAATATATATTTATGACATACACATATATACACACCTATATAAGCACATATAAAAGACCCTTTTATTCAAGGTGCTTATAATAACATGATTTTGATTTGCATATTTGTATGTCTATTTGTATATGATTTTCTCCATGTGTATATTACTTTCTAAATATTGATGTGTCCTTAAAATCCTTTTGAATATCTTAAACTCTAAGTTCCTAAAGAACTCTTGCTTTAAAATAGTTCTCTTTGTACATTTTGCACTATGCAGTGATATGTGATAAGTGATTTTTGATGCTAGTGCTTGAGGTCAAGCTTCAAGGTGAGGTCTGTGACTGAGTCAATACAGTATTTTTGCCTTCATATTGAAATTTGTTATATTTCATGTTTTAGGAAAGAAATCATATACCAAACTAATTTTAATCTTAAATCTTATTCTAGTATATAACCAAAAATTTAAATTCATAAACTGCAATATCAAAACTAAAACAACACGTTTAGCACATAGCCATGTGATGCCAGTCTAAGAGAGTTGATATCGTTAGACCACGGAGAAGTCAAATTACGCAGAATAAAAGTTGATGTATCACTCTTCAGTCACACCTCTTCTCTGTGCTGAAAATTCTCAAAGGAAAATGAAGCGTATTAAGAAGACTGATTGGCAGTGACCTTGACTCTAGACCTGTCACTCAGTGGAAATAAAGAGTTTAAAATTCTGAAGGCACAAAGTCAATAGCATTAACTGTTTAAACCTTGAAAGAAAACACAAAATGAGAACAGAAGCTGTAGGTTGATTGTGATTTCATCTCAGAGCATGAGAACAGTTTTTCACTGTGGAATAGCAGAAGTCCAGAAAGTGCAGGTAGGCAGAGCAGTATAGTGTGTGGTTTGTAACAAGTCGTTTAGCAACATTTTTTTTTGTATGCGCTATGGCGGGGGTCACATTTCATTCTTTTTCCATGTGACTATCCTGCTACTGCAGCACCATTTTTTCTTGAAGTTTCTTTTGGGGACAGGGAATGCATGGGCCAGGAATCGAATCCAGGTCTCCCGCATGGCTTGCACCCCGGATTTAGCAACATTTTATGGAGCCTGTTCACAAGTGCTAAGATTGGTCAACTGTGTGAAACACATTGGCATAGCTCCTGGGATCATTTGGAGTCACCTGCATTTACAAAGGAGTTACACAGGGCATCATAAAAAAAGAGAGATAAATGCTATGAAAACTTACATAATGTAGTTTTCATTTCTAACATGACAATTAAATCAGACAAGGAGCATGAAACTCTTTAGTTCGGTCTAGTTATCTGGCTTGTAAATTTTAGTCAATCTCAAGTAACGCTCTTAAACTTACGATGGTTCTAGTGACTCTTATAGTCTCCAGGGTATATTGGTTTACATTGAGTGGGGAGCAAGGAAGCCTAAAACATGTTGTTAGGTGATTGATTTTATGCCACTTTTTCCAATCAATGGCTTAAGATCTATTCTAAGTGGTGATGGTGGTGGTGGTGGTGGTAGACTCCAGGTTTATTGGAAAATTAATTTTGCCCAGGAGTCTCCTGGCTTAGAAATCAAACAGGCATGGGAGTTGTTTTGTTTTTTTTTTCTCTGTGATATTCCACATTTTCATTTGCTAAGGTAAGCTTCCAGGTCTTAACGGATTTTAATTTATAGTTAAAATGATTCTAAAACCTGTTGTTAGGCCATCCATAGAAGTGATACCAATCAGATACAGAAAAACATAAGTCTTTCAGAGAAACGGTTTTGGGGACAGAATATTTTGTTGATGTGATTGTTGTGTTATTTTTAATTATTTTTTACTTTTATTTTAAAAAATAACCACGTTATAAATTATATGTAAGGTCAAATAAAAGAGGACTAAGTATAATGACAGCAAAGGTAGAATGAAACAAATGTTTCCATATGTATTCTATCTAGAGTTTTATGGAATCCACTGCCTGGTATATGAGTTGTGTCCTATTTTGTCTGTGATTTCACTAGATGGAGAAAGTACCCCATCTACAGCAAAAATGCAAAGCTCTCGTGAGTTTTACTCTGTCTCGAACACTCAAATTTAATTTTTAATATTTTCTCCTCTCCTCAGAGAAATTAAGTATCATAGTTACATGAAGCAAAGTTTGGGAGGTAAGAACACCATTTATGAGCATCCTAAGGGTTTTTCACAAAGTATGGCATCTTTCATATTCTTGAGTCCTCTGTACGTTACTTCATTCTATGAAAGCGTCAAAGCTATAAGAACAATTCTTAGAGTAGACAACTTGGACAAATGCTTTTGAACAGCACAAAGTCCCATTTGACAAAAGAAACTTAAACCTAGAGACTAATCGCATCACCTTGTTTCCTGCTTTTTGGAGAATTGAGTGAATAATCAGTAGACTCACCTAGATACTCACTTTTGTTTCAAACCCCAGAACATACACTAATAGAGCACATGAGAGAAAGAAACAAGGGAAAATGGGGAAGTAAGTTGTTGCTAGAGGAAATCTATACTAGGTGGACTATGGCAAAGGAAGATTGAGAAGGAAATTTAGTAAAGGAAATATAGAGGAGAAGGAAATCAAAATTTGTGACAGGAGAGGAAAGGGTCTAGTGCATTTTAGTAAAGGTGTTTTTTTTAATTTCAATTATATAGACTTTTGTGATTGCTTAAAAAGAAATATTTGGCATGGAAATTATTAACAGGAGGACTAACAGTAATGAATATTGTAATAATAATGAACATTTGATGCAGTAGGATGCTTCAGTCATTGCCAGTTAGGAACATGCTTGGTTGCAAATGAAAGGATTATTGTGCTTATCTTTTCTCTGAAATATTGGATATTGGAGTTCATATGTAAAACACTATTGATCCTTCAAGTTCTAATTACAAATGACATCTTTCCTTCTTGCCTTCACTGATCTAACTCAGATCCTTTCCACTTAGTGATCCTAATGCATCTTTTACTATAGTGCTCAACACAGTGTGTTACAGAGCGTTGTCTGTCTGCATGTTTGTTTACTTTTTGAATCCTCTGTGTTTTTTTGACGGTATGTGGGACACTGTGTTGCCCCCCAAAATGTGTGTTGGATTATTAAATATGTAGGAAAAATATTTCTTCTCTAGATGGGCACCGAATTCTTAAAATACATTTTTCTTGCCACAGTACCATTTGTTCACTCAATGAATACTGATTAAATACCTGGAATTTTCAGACACACTGCTACTTATAGTGTTTTCTCCATTAGTATTTTTAACTTTTTCTCATCTCTTTCCTTTCTCTTGGGTGCATGGTTCAGAAATCGAACCCGGGTCTGCCTCATGGAAGGTGAGCATTCTACCACTGAACTACCCGTGTACCCCCTCATTTTTTTTTTTATTACCAGTTTCTGACTGTCTTAGTTTGTCAGGCTACTGTGACAAATACCACACAATGGTTGACTGAAACAAGGGGAATTTATTGGCTCATGGTTTTGAGGCTAGTAGTTCAAAGTCAAGGTATTAGCAAGGCTTGCTTTCTCCTGAAACCCTCTAGTATCCTGGTGCTGGCTGCTGGCAATGCTGGTTCTTTGGTGTGCATTTCTGCCTCCTGTCACATGGAGATGTCCTTTCCTTTCTCCCTTCTGTGATTTCCCAGTTGTCTTTATAAAATGTCCAGTAATCTGGAATAAGATGCACTCTCATTCATTGGGCCACGTTTTAACTAAAAATACATCTTCAATACATTTTTCACTTTGTCTTTCATTACATTCTCTTAAACTTGCAGAAAATAAGTAAATCCAAAGGGAAAATAAACCTGCCTAAACTTCTTTTCAAAAATTGATATTTGTGTCTAAAATTTCCTAAATGTTATCTTCTCTGTGTGTGTGAGCATGTATATACTTATTTTATCCAGTAATATGCACAAGAGTTGAATCTATTTGGATTTAAAACAATCCACAGTATATTGAATAGTGTCATACACAGAAGAAAGATCCTCAATGATATTCTGATAAAGGAATAAGAATTGGAGTATAAGAGAAAAAAAGATGCATAGCCATATATTCATGTATTAATTCAATCATCCAACAAAGATTTATTGATGCATTAGCATTTGTAAGAACTGGAAGCATGCACAAGACCTAGGTTTGTTCTCAGAGATCACTGTAATTCCCTACCTATAGCTCTTTTTTGCCAAAATAGAATATTCAATAGTTTGGGTTACATCTATTTCTCTCTCTCTTTTTTTTTTTTCATTTAAGTTGACTATACACTAATAGTCATTGTCCTTTGGCCTTTACACATCTCTTCCTAAGTGGAAAATAATTAGAATTTATTGTTCCCAAAACTGACAACTGGGAGAAGTTTTGTATCTCTTTTTCAATTTTCGTTAAAGGGAAAACAGAATGACTCAAGTTCCTGCAGGAAAGGGAAGTATATCCTTTAAATCTTTTGGCATTTGTCTGTTTACTCTGTGGGAACCCCTAGGATATCTGGGAGCATGCCTTGAGGGTTTCTGAACATTTGCCAAAATCCTTCTGATCTTATTGCATGCTTATCATGTGATTAATAATTGGACTTTTAAAAGTTTAGTCAAGAGAATATTTGTAGCTCTTAAACCATTAATTGCAATCAATTTTCACTTGGCTTGATTAATGCACTACTTTGATGACCATCTCAGGAGTAAATATAGACTTGCCTAGCCTGGCATAGTGGTTTCTAAGAGATTTAATTTATCCATGTAAATAATTACTCTGTTATATGTGCTATTGAATTTTGAGCTATTAGAACACCTGGTCAGAGCATTTTTAAATTAGTATATTAGCATTGATTAAAACTTAGTAATGAGGAAAACTACATTTATAAAGCATTCAATAACTGCAGGCACCAAAAACCATTAAACATTTTTGGCAAAAAGAAATGTATGCTTCCCATTTAAAAAAAAAAGTTAAAAAACTAAAATTCTATGAAAATATTCTTAACAATGACTTTCTATTCTTTTAATTTATTTAAAAATATTTTCAAGAATATGGTTCCTTTAAACATTATTTGCGCCTATAGAACTCCTATGCTTGATAACAGAATCGACAATTCATTCACTACCATTCAAAGAAGTTATATAAGCTACGTCGCTCATTAAAATAAAAATAAGACTGGAAAAATAAGTCTCTGTTTTCTAAATACTATGAAATTTCAGTGCATGTGATGCTTGTAGATTTTTAGAAGCTTTATTGTAACTTCACATACTGTAAATTTGAAAGTGCAGAGTGCCTTAATTGAATATGAAAATGAATATTTTATTTTTCAGCTCAGTTTATCTACCCCACAGATAACTTGGCAAATATTACATGCCAGCATGATGCAAAGTACTGGGAGATATTAGTGAAGAAACAAAACAAACCTGGTTTCTTCTCTCATGTTGCTTAGTCTGGGGGCAGAGACAGGCATCAATCAAATAAATAGACACATGATTAAAACATTTTAGCTGTGACACATCCTGTAAGGGAGGTGTGCGTGATAGTTTATAGTAAAAGGATTTAACTTAGCCTGGAGGTCAAATAATGCTTCTAGGAAAAAGCACCATTTAAAGATTCCAAGAACAATAGGCATTAATCCAGGAACGAGGGGGAAAGAATATGCAGGCAGGGGGAATAGATGCCGCAAAGTCTGTGATAAAGAGATCATGTTAGCGAAATTAAAGCTGTTTATTAACTTCCTAATATTTAACCATTTGACCTATAAAAAGGCAATTTCATCAATTTCATACCCTTCAACTTCATGTTAATGGAACAAGTTTGGAAAAAGTAACACACAAAAGGTCAAATTTGGAAAAACAGTTTCTCTGTTGACTTTTCTTTATTCCTATTACTTTCTCTCTAGAAGTTAAAAGCAAAAAAGCAAAGGGATTAAATAATCATCTGTAATACTACAGATATTATTTATAACATGAAAATTGGCCAGTTTTCATCTTTTTTAAAATTAATAACAGAACTAAACAACCAAAGCACCTTTTAAATTGTGCGATATAGGCATTGGTTTAGATACAAGTGTGTGCTATAAAAACCTTGCAAAGTTGTAACTACAAAATTCATAGATGTTCTAAATAAAAGTAGAAAGATGCATCTGAACTGGGTTAAGTGAAGTCACTCTTAACCCAGACTTATACACTTAACCTGTATCTCAACAGCGTCATTTCTGTTTTAAAAATCCTTTAATAACGCTTTTGCTTTTGTTTAGGTTCTTTACCAAGTGCCTTCTAGAAACATGTCTCAATGAAATGTTGCTCATTTGCTTTCCTTGTAAACCCACCACTACATGGTGGTGAAAAGTTGGGAAGAGGGAAGATGCTGGCTCACATAGCAAATTCATAGAAAATTTGTTTTTTCAATGATTTAATATGCAGTAGTCTACATCTCAAAATACAACACTTGGACTTGAAAAACTACCCTTTCTCTTGTGTAATGAGAACTCTCTAAGGAGCTAGTGGCTCCTTTGTTTCTTCTAAATCTCACAAATAGAGTAATAATATTCCACAAGTCATGAAGACTGAGGCTTCATGGAAAAGGTTTAGTTTTAGTTAAATAACTTACTACAAAATGAATCCGATCCATATTGGCAGTATACATCATAATTATTTTGGATCAGTAATTATCCATTAATGATAGGCAATTTATACTATTGAAGGGAACTGACATTAATTTTAAATAGCCAAACCAAGCTTTATGTTTACCTTTTCTTTGATAATTCTCTGAAATCTAAAAGTCAAATGAATGGAAAAAAATTTCCTTGATGTTTATATATTTCAATTTTCTCACTCAAACTGTCTTTCTTCCTCTCACCACCCCTATATATATATACAGTTACTAGATATTCGTCCTTATTGCAACCAAATTTTAGCTCATGGAACACTATTAAAACTGTCCTAATAAAAGTTACTAAAGACTAAAGGCCACCAGTGTATTTACCTCCTGATTAAAACTTTTAGAAGTTCTACTAGGTTTACTTACATATATGTATATGTATACGTATATAGCATTTGCTCTTGGTGGCAACACCTTGCTTTTTGAAACTCATCCTCTACTTGACTTCCGTGAAACTGATTTCTCCTAATTTTCCTCTGACCTCACATTGTGTTTTCTAATCTCTCTCTCTTGCTTAAATCTCTTTCACTTGCCTTAAATGATCATATTCAACAGAAATCTTCAATTACCTATATGTTATTTTTTGGTGAACTTATATTTTCTAATAAATTCCATTTCTTTCTATATGCTCACAACTCTAATATCCTTACCTTCCAGTCCTGATCTTTCTCTTATCCTACAAATCTGTATTTCTATTGGACATATTGATGGGATACTGTAGGTAAAAATATATTCAAAACTTATCTCATTATCCTTTTCCTCAAATATGCTGCCTGTTTTTTTTTAAGTATAAATTATAAATACAATCATTTTATAAGCTAGAAGCTATGGGGAATACTTGATTGTCCTC
Source organism: Myrmecophaga tridactyla (assembly GCA_004026745.1). Lineage (NCBI taxonomy): Eukaryota > Metazoa > Chordata > Mammalia > Pilosa > Myrmecophagidae > Myrmecophaga > Myrmecophaga tridactyla. The sequence continues at coordinate 321 of PVIY010010856.1, read as the reverse complement.
TTTTGCTAGCTAATTGCTTCTGCCCATATCCAGTTAAGAACAAACATGCTTTTACGCATGCAATAACTCAGATTTATAGCACCCATTAGTCCTTTAAAAACAATAGTATTTCATTACAAAATCCAGCCAACCAAGAGGCAGATCAAAATCAATTTCTCAGGAATGAAGAAACCATATTAAAGAATGTTAAAAATCAATCTAAGATTAAAATCATTATGAAAATTTTGGATCCATAAGAAATAAAAATAACATAAATCTGGACAAGATTTAAAAGGCTAATATAATGGGAAACAGAGGGAAGAAGAGAAAGTAAGAGAACAT
>PVIY010010855.1:0-67368 GCA_004026745.1 Myrmecophaga tridactyla | reverse complement strand
TTTTTTTTTTTTTTATCATTTTCTCTTTATCAGTGGTTTTCAGCAATTTGATAATGATGTGCCTTGGTAAGTTTTCTTCATATTTCTTTTATTTGGGGTTTTCTAGTTTCTTGATTCTTGAACTCCAGTAACGCACACCCATATATTATGCCTATTGAATTCGTCCAACAACTCACTGATGCTCTATTCATTTTCTCTCTCTCTCTCTCTCTCTCTCTCTCTCTCTCTCTCTTTTTTTTTTTTTGGCATGGGCAGGCACCGGAAATCGAACCCGGACCTCTGACATGGCAGGTGAGAACTCTGCCACTGAGCCACCATTGCACCACCCTCTATTCATTTCTTTTTAATTTTAGTCTTTATTCCCCTTCTTCATTTTGGATAGTTTCTATTGTTATAATTTCAAGTACACTGATATTTTCTTCTGGAATATCTAACTTGCTATTAATCCCATTTAGTATTTTTCCATCTCAGATATTGGACTTTCCTTAAGTTTGATTTAAGTATTTTTTATCTTCCATGTCTCTATTTAACATTGTTAATATTTTCTTTAACTTTTTGAACATAAGTAATACCACTACAATAATTGTTTTAATGTCTTTTTCTGCTAATTCTAATGTTTGTGTCAGTTCTGGGTTGGTTTCTAGTAATAGATTTTTCTCCTCATTATGGGTCATACTACCTTGCTTATTTTCATTCCAGGCAATCTTTGATTACATTGTTGGGTGGTCAGTATTTTCCTACAAATATAATTGAGCTTTTTTTCCTGGGACATATTCTGGGTATTTGGAAAGAATTTGACTCTTTTTTTTGGATCTAGTTTTTAAGATTTGTTAAGACAGGCAAGGGCAGAATTTAGTCTAAGCCTAATTTTTTCTACTGTTAAAGCAAGACCATTCCATGTACTCTTTCAATACCCCAGGAATTATGAGGTTTCCATTTCTGGATGGTGAATAGGTATTATTCCCAGCCGTGTGTGAGCCTCAGACACTTCTATACTTTTTGATGTTTTTTTCCATGACCCCAGGAAGTTTCCTCATATGTACATACTGATTAGTATTCTAATGAATATTAAAAGAAGTCCCTCTGAAGATCTCTGGAGTTCTGTCTATGCACAGTTCTCTCCTCTTTGGTGCTCTGTCTTTTGAACTCTAGCAATGTTGTTTTTTCCAGATTCTCAGGTCCATTTCCTCAACTCAGAACCCCTATACTGCAGACTGGAAACTCTCTCCAGGCAGTGAGTTCGGGCAATTTTCAAGCTCACTTCATTTGTTTTCCATCTTTTAAGAATTACTGTCCTTTACAGCCTAATATCCAAAGCCTTGAAACCAAGGTTGCATATATTTCATCATATTTTTAATCACTTCAAGCAGAAGGCTAAATCTTGTCCATTATTCCATCTAGGCCAGAAGTAGCCGTACAGACACTTTCTGCTACCATTTTTAAAATGTATATATTTGAATCAGTTTTCTTGGTAGAAGAAACTCTGGTTACTTTCTAGAATCTCCTAATATGATTTTGTAAATATTGCCAAGGTATACAATGACTCACGGACAGCTAAAGATGGATGACGTCTGTAGCCAAGAAAACTTTAAAGAGCCATAATAAAAGTCTAAATAATGAAGACTTAGAACAAAACTGTCTAGAGTTAACTTTCAGGAAGAGTACATTATTATAATAGTCTGATATGCATTCACTGGTGAAACATTCAGGCTCTCCAATATGCATTAAAGTATATTTTGTAAAGACTTTTACATACTCATTATCACATAAATAATCCTCACACTCACAAACATGGAGACAGTAAGGTGGATTTTTAAAAAATAGAAAAGAAAATCCCTATCATCAGCATGCATTATTAACCAGAGACTAAAGGAATTTTACCTAAAAAAAGGAACAAAATTTGATCGAATACTAGCACAAAAGACTTTTTGAAGGGGAGTGTTTTGGTAGGAAAGGGCAACTGCACAAATGGTGGCTGATTCTGGCTAGTGTGAATACCTACAAATACTTCAGTGTTCTTGATTGCATACAACAAAAACTATTTCATGCTACATAAGAAAGAGAAATGGAATCTATTAAAAAGATATTAGAGTCTTACAGAACTGATGTGAAAACTGTAGAACAAAGGTTGTAAACAAGCTGAAAGTAAGGGATTTGGGAGGGTAGAGTCACTGTTAAGGCATGCCCATTGGAATAATCTGGTTGGGTTTTGCTGTCAGAGCCAGGAAAACCCCTAATACAAGCAAAATAAACTCAAACTGGCATTATTTCTTTGTGTCATTCATTGAAGTCTCAAAGTCTCAAGAGAGAGTATCCAGTTGGTCAAATCTAATTCATGTGGCTGCATCCCTGATGCATCCCTGATGCTGGGGTTCAGAGTCCTGCCCCCCTCCACGACTCACTCAATGGTGAAATTCCTGACATAGAGAACAGATTCAGATGCTGGGAAGCAGAAAAAGTACAAAAGTCCATTATATTTGGCTTTTGGGGGAAACTTTCATTTTATCCAACCCAAGACTTGGATATGGAACAAAGAGATTACAGAGAACCCATTCAGTATAGTGCTGGGCATTGTCTAGAGACCTGCCCAAGCTTTATCTGATTTTTCTAGACATATGTGCTTTGTTTACCTTGCTCATTATTGATTATGATAGTTTACAACTCTGCAATGGTAGATAGTAATTGCAGAAAACTTACAGGAATACAAATGAATTTAATCCAGTGATGTACAAATTTATATTTAAAAGACAAGAGAACCCCAGAGTTATAGTTTTAATGTCTCGCAGGATATTAACCACTTTTACATCTAAATTATCAATCTATTCAAACATTCTTTCAGTGAATAGAAATATTTCAGTATCTCCAGTTCTCTTTAAATCAAGCTCCCCATCTTACTAGTTCCATCATTTATAAGTTAAATAACTTTTAACATGTTCATTTCTTATTTGTATGAGTCATGTTTTTAATTTTTCAGAAATGATACTTTGATAATCCTTTCTGCCAACATCAATACATCCACTTCAAGAAACACCTCAATGCTCCTACTTTCTCTAGCCTAAAAGAAGACAAAAATATAAATATAGTAAAATTGTTTTCCTTGATTCAACTAAGACATAAAAGAGAATATTTTTAACTTTAAAAAATTAAGATAAAGAGAATATCAGGCACAGTGATTAAGAATATAAAATTTAGAACCAAGATAGCTTTTATTTAATGGTTTTAATCAGGGCAAGTTAATCAACCTTTCTTTGCCTCAGTTTTCTCTTCTGTGAATGTGTGATGATATCTCTTGGTTATAAAGATTAAATGAGTTGATGTACAGGAAGGACTTTTATAGTGCTGAAATACCAAAAAATAAAAGATTCAAGAATAGTTAATTTTATTAACGTCTGTGCTTCAGGTTTACAAACAAGTATAACTTTATCATCCTTTAAATAGTCAATGGTACCACTCTCCAAACACATAGCTTATCTGTTATTCCAGCTATGTTAGATCATGTTTTCCAAAGAGACACAAAAATATCTTCCATCCCATTTACTCTTCTTACTACAATCAAGAACTGTTATCTAATTATCTTCCCACTGAATCTGGGCTGGCCTTAGTGACTTGCTTGACCAACAGAATGAGGCAAAACAGACATTTCTAGATTTCTGGGGTTAGGTCATAATAAGTCTTGCAACTTCCATCTGTGTCTCTTGGAACACTTGCTCTTGGGATGCTCCCTTTTGGAACCCAGGTACCAGGCTTTGAGAAGCCCAAGCCACATGGAGAGGCTACATGAAAGCATCCAGTCAATTGCTCTAGGTGAGTTTCCAACCAATAGACAATATCAACCACCAGCCATCATCGTAGATGTCCAGCCCAGTTGAGCCCTCACATGACACTAGCTTCCAGCTCCTACCTGCAGGAGAGATCCCAAGCAAGAACCTCCCAGTTGAATCTAGGCAATGTGAAGAACCCTGAGAGATAACAATAACTTGTTATTTTAAGTCATTAAGCTTTGGGATAGTTTTTTATGTGCAACAGACAACCAAAACACACACCCCTTTTTTGTCCCTGCCAAGTGGCTACAAGAACAAGAAGTATTTTGGTTTATCCTAGTTGTAAGTAGATAGACTTAAAGCAATGAGAAGCTAGGAGAGGCAACAAGCATCTACCAGGTAGATGCAATCCTGGCCAGCTCCTGGTGAGCTGAATGTGGACAGGATTTCAGCCCTATGTGTCTTCTAGACTAGATGCCTTCATGCAGGACACAACGTGACCACTACTTCAAGGTATCCACGAATGCTACTTTGTTCAACTGTTTCCATCTGTGTAGTGATCGTTGCCCAATCTGTGGCTCTCCTTCCCTCCCAAAGTCCTGGAAAAGTTTTAGCCTATAAACCATGGATAGTACAATTATAGAAATGTGCTTTCATAATTAGTAACAAATATTCCACCCTACTGCAAGGTGTTAATAATAGGGTGGTTTTTAGTTTGTAAATGCTGCTGGAAATGCAATATTCCAGGAATAGGGTGGCTTTTATAAAGGGAATTTTTTAAGCTACAAGTTTATAGTTCCAAGGACATAAAAATTTCCAAACTAAGGCATCCAGAGAAAGGGTTGATGATGTTCAGGATTTCTCTCTCAGATGGGAAGACACATGGCAATGTCTGCTTGCACTCTCTCCTAGCTTCTCATTTCAAACAGCTTCCCTGGGGGCATTTTCTTTCTGCATCTCCAAACATCTCTGTCTGTGCCGGCTCTGAAGCTTTTTCCAAAATGGTTCCCTGTTAAAGGATTCCAGTAAGCAGATTAAAACCTTGAATGGGTATAGTTACATCTCCAAGGAAACCACCTAATCAACCACAATTGGGTGGGTGACAACCCCATGAAAACAATTAGCCAAAAAGATCCCGCCCAAACAGTAAGTCTGCCCCCATAAGATTGGACTAGGAAAAAGAATATGGATTTTCTAGGGTACACAATAGCCTCAAACTAGCATAGGTAGTATATGGAAATCCTATATTTTATGCATGATTGTTCTGTAAACCCACAACTTCTCTAATAAAGAAAAAAAATTTGCCCTGGTCATTGCTTTGCTATAGGAAATTGAGGAAAACAACTTGTCCCATACTTGGGACAGAAAGAAGAGCAAGATTTCCTTCTCTTAGGGCTGAATAGTGTAACCCAAAATAGCCATGCACAGTAGATTAGAATATAATGAGGGTGGATGGCAGCTGAGGCAACTTAAACCAGAGCCCCAAAGCATGGAAACCTGTATCTGAGCATGAGACAGCCCCCTATGAAGCCCTTAGAAATAACTGAGGGGCACATGTGGGCACAGTGTGTGATAATCAGGATGTCTGGGACATCAGCACTATAATTTGGGTACTTAAAATGAAATCCAAATTTATTTCATAGGACAGGCTGGTGAAGTCAAGGTACCATGTGATAGCCTTGTTCCTTCCCGAGGCTTTGGTCTAATAAAAAAAAAAATCCAAGAAGAATAAGAGAGTTTCAAAACAAAATAAAAATATAAGTTGCCTTCCTAACTGAAGCTCTAACATATCAATAACTACTTTGAATGTAACTAGCTTAACTACACCAATCAAAAGATAGATATTAGCAGAATGGATAAGACACAATCTATCTATATGCTATTTATAAGAAAGTATTGCAAATTCAGCATCACATAGTTTGAGAGTAAGAGGATGGAAAAAGCCAGACCTTGCAAATATAAACTTTTTAAAAAGCAGAAGTGGCTCTATTAAAATCCAGTGAACTAGACTTCAGAGCAAAGAAAATTACAAGAGACAAAGAAGGACGTTATATAATGATTAAAGGGCCAGTCTACCAGGAAGATCTAATGCTCATAAATGTGTTCACACCAAACAAAAGAACCTCAAAATACATGAAACAAAAACTGGTAGAGCTGAAAAGAAAAATAGACAAATCCAATTATAGTTGGGGACTTCTCACCAACTGATAGAACTACTAGAAAGAAAGTCAGCAAGTATATAAAATTCTGAACAACACAAATAGCCAACATGATCTAAGTGGCACATATAGAACATGACATCAAACAACCACAGAATGCACATTTTTTTTCAATCATGTGTGGAACGTTCCCCAAGATAGACTATATCTTGGGCCATAAACAAACATTGACAAATTTAAAAGAACTGAAATCATAAGCAAGTGTGTTCTCTGACCATAATGAAATCCAATTAGGAATCAATAACAGAAAAAAAAAGAAAATGTCTAAAACATGGAAATCATAACCCATGGTCAATGAGAAAGTGTCTTAAAAAGTGCACCCCCTGCCCCTGTTGCAAAAAAAAAGGGGGGGGGCATTGAACTGAATGAAAATAAAAACACAACCTATCAAAATATGTGTGATGCAGGTAACACAATGCTAAGAGGGAAATTTATTGCACAAAAATGCGTACCTTAGAAATGAGGATGGTCCTTGAATCAATCAGAGACTAGTAAAAGAAAAGAAAGTAAACCCGAAGGATGGTAATACTAAAGATCAGAACCAATAAAATTGAAAATACGAAAACAGTAGAGAAAATCAAGGAAACAAAAAAGCTGATTCTTTGGAAAAAATCAGTAAAATTGATAAACCTCTAATGAGACTGACAAAATTAAAAGAGAAAAGACACAAATCACTAATATCAAGTATGAAATAGGATGTCACTATAGATTTTGCAGCTATTACAGGATGATAAGAAAATACCACAAAAAACTTTACACTCATAAGGCCAACAATTGAGAAAGTCTGTGTGAATTCCTTGAACACTACATACAATCAAAAATCAAAATGTAATATATAATATGAATAGCCCTATTACCATTAAGGCAATTGTGGCAGAGTGCTTGCCTGCCATGCCGGAGACCTGGGTTCGATTCCTGGTGCCTGCCCATGTTAAAAAAAAAAAATCTCTTGAAAAAGAAATCTTTAGCCCAGATGGTTTCATTAAAAAATTCTCCCTAACATTTGAAGAAGAATTAACTCAAATTTTATGCAATCTCTTCCAGAAAACAGAAGAGAAAAAAATACTTCCTAATTTCTCATTTTGTGAGAACAGTATTAAACTGATACCAAAACTAGGCAGAGAAAATACAAAAAAAAGATGAAACAGGGAAATTTTGTTAAATTAAAATTATAATTTCTGTGAGCTTTATTTACCAAAATGTGTTTTTTTTCAGTTTATCCAATAAAATATGGGGGAATATTTAAAACAAACAAAGTTGCATCCCCAACTTAACCTCCTATTCCTACTCTCCAGAAGAAACTGTTCTAAAAGAATGTAGTAAGACTCCATTTTTAGTTTAAGAGGCAAGGAAAGAGGTATCCTTCCAAAAATGCAATAATTTTCTCCAAATCTGTTATTTGAACAGCAAGACCCATAGGAAAGTAAGCAGTGAAATGTACTGGGGAAGGGATTCTTCATGGTAAGTTCTTGTCTTTGATCAGCAATGAATGGATTCGCCAACCAATCCCCTATAAATACCTTCTTAAAGTCCAAATCTTCAAAATAACTCCTCCTCAAGGAAACCCACTGCATCAATGGAAGATCACAATTTCTCTCCATTTGCCTGGGATTAATATAAATTTATACAGAGAGTAACAGAGGGAAGAGAAAGTTTGGGTATCTGAACCATGGCGATATTACTAGAAAAGTCAACTTGGGCTATTTTTCAGTTGCTCTATAGGTTTTCCAGAAAACATCACCCTGATTTGAGAGAGCAGGGCCACTAAAGCATCCCAGGAGTATTAACATCAGCTCTAATACTTAAGAGCAATCCTGGTAAGAACGACAGCCTTTCCTAATAAACCAGTTCACTCCCTGCATCAGTATATTGTTAACCGACTCCAGCATCCCTGCTGGGCTTCCACTAGTAAGAACAGCCAAGGGGCCAGGCACCCTTCCTTTTCAAAACATGACCTAAAGTGCAGGTTTTCCTTGAAACAGCCTTGATGCAAACCAGGTGAATTTATTCTCTGGGGAATAATGCCAAAATGTTAAGCGTTCTTCAAAAGAAATACAAAATTGCATTCTGAATCTGCACAGATGCAGTCAACTTGAATTTCATAAAATAATTCCGTATTTCAGTGTCACAAATCCACCATGTTACCTATTTCTTCGTTTTCGTATGCTGAATGCCGGGGTCATATTTCATTCCTTTTCCATGTGAATATATCATTACTGCAGCACCATTTGTTTAATTTTTGTTGTTGTTGTTTGTTTGTTTCTTTTGTTTTGTTTTGGGGAAGTGCCTGGGCCGGGAATCGAACCCAGGTCTCCCGCATGGCAGGCGAGAATTCTACCACTGAACTACCTTCGCACCCCCCATATTTCTTTTAACATTTAATAGAGGGAAACCTGTTTTTCTCATTTTGAATAGTGACTTAGTGGATTTCAGTAAGAAATATCACCATCAAAGTCTGCACAGTCCCAAAAGATGGCCATTCAGCCAGGAAAACTAAGTCAGTGCCAGAAGGGCATGCCATTTCCTGCCATGGGGTCCTTATGAAAAAGTGAAAAGTGACACTTTATGTGACGTTGTCTTGCTGCTTAGGGATTCCATAACAGTGCTTTATTTCAAATTTTGAAAGAAACATAAATGAATGTTTATCTCTTTCTTTATAAAACCCGATGTATACGTGGTTGAGCCTTTTTTGGAAAAGCACAGTAGTATTTTCAATACATTACTGAGGTTTTACATTAATCATTTAAAACACCATCTGTCTCCTTTGCCAAGGGCCCCAGTTCTGAGTTCAGAAGGGAAAGTATAATAAAAAAAAAACCCACAGAAACAAAAATGAATCTCTGTAAAAACACTAACCCAGTGATAAGCTCTGATTACGATAGAGAGGGGTCCCAGATAATCCATGTAGAACAATGAAATGGAAGCCTGCCCTCTACTCAGTGAACAGCCTATTAAAATATTGTTCATCAGTGGCCTGGAAGTGCACTTTAGGGGCCAATTCAAATGGAAAGGCAGAGGGTCATTAGGTCTTCCCATCTGATACAGTGGTATCTGGTTTTTTCTTTTTTTCCAATAGGCAGGCACTGAGAATCGAACCTGGGTCTCCGGCATGGCAGGCCAGAACTCCATCTGTTGAGCCACCGTGGTGGCCCGCCATGTTGTTTTTTTTTTTTTTTTTTCAGTGGTGTCTGTTTTAATAGCGTGTAATGTGGTAGTTTGACAAGATGTAACATTTAGGGGTTGTTTTGGAAGAGGATATGTTTGTTTGTACTTTTACACAATTAAGAAGGCAGAAATATTGTACTCCCTATTTAACCATCGTGCTGGTTTGAATCTGTTGTGTACCTCAGAAAAGCCAACTTTTTTCATCTTTATTCAATATGGCTGAGTGGGATCTTTGATTGTTTCCATGGAGATGTGACCCACGCAATTGTGGGTGGTAACTTTTGATTAGATCGCTTCCATGGAGATGTGTCTCCACCCATTCAAGGTGGGGTTTCTTACTGGAGCCCTTTAAGAGGGAACCATTTTGGAAAAAGCTTCAGAGCCACCAGAGCCCACAGAATCAGAAACCTTTGCAGATGAAAGAAAGTGCCCCTGGGGAAGCCGCTGAAGAAACTGGGAGAGAGAGCTAGCAGGGGTCGCCATGTGCCCTCCCAGCTGACAGAGGTGTCCAGAAGCCAGAGACCCCAGCAGACGCCAGCCAGGTGCCTTTCCAGCTGACAGAGGGGTTCTGGATGGTATCAGCTTTTCTTGAGCAGAGGTAACCTTTTCATGGTGCCTTAATTTGAACATTTTCATGGTCTTAAAACTGTAAGCCTACAACTTAATAAATCCCCCTTTTTAAAAGCCGTTGCATTTCTGGTATATTGCATTCCAGCAGCTTTTATAAACTAAAACAATCATCATCACTGAGATGAGGGCCATCTCATAAGCGATGATCAGGGTTCCCAGAAAAACAAAATATAAAATCAAAGATTCTAAGGAGTGGGGAAAAAAGGCAAGAGTAGAATTATGGGTTGAATTGTGTCCGCCCAACAGGCATGTTCAGGTCCTAACTCCTTGTCCTGTGAATGTGAGATTATTTAGAAACACCCTTTCAAGATGTTTTTAGTTAAATGAAGTGGAACTGGATAAGGGCGGGACCTAATCCAGTAAGACTGGTAATAAAAGAAGACATCTGCTAACTTCTCATTAGAAGGGGAGAATCGGACACAGACGGATGCAGGGGAGAAGGCCATGTGATGGCTGAGGCAGAGATTGAACCTCAGATATTGTCGGCAATCCACCAGAAACCAGGAGGAGGCGAGGACAGATTCTCCCCTGTAGATTTTGGGCTTCTGCCCTCCAGAATGATAAGATAATAATTTTCTGGTTTTTTACTCATCTGGTTTATGGTACCTTACAGCAGATGAAGGAAACTAAGATAGGGTTGTCTAGACTAAATTATGAAGCAGGTAAAGTTTACTTTTTACCTTCACGCTCTCTCTTTTGTGAGTTCCCCAGACTCCAAGCCATAAAGTGTGGGACTCTCTAGTGCTAGGGAGCAGAGCGGGAGGAAAAGGGGGTTGAAGCACACGTAACTTGCAAGGACCTCAAGTACAATCCAAAAGGTGTTTTCTCTCATAACCAAAGAATGCATATGAGTTTTGGTACAAATCAGATATTTCCCCTTGCTCTCACATATATTAACTGTAAATTTACCTGACTGGAAATCTCTTCTCATACCCCTCGTCCCCATTTCAGTTCATACACCATACTCTTTTTAATGATTTTAAAAACTACTTTCTTATGTGCAATCATTTTTTCAAATTCTTCTGCCTTCTATAACTGGGGCTGAAGTCACTTAAGATTAAACATGCTATGAAATTGTAAAGGAGTTGCACAGATACCAAAGGGACACACTTGGAGAAACAAGTAGGGGGATATTTCTTGTCACATAGAGAGGCTAAAAGTTATTTTCCTATGCAAAGAATCTGCTATGCATTGTTTTCTTGAAGTTGTAGGTTGTTACTTCATAAAACTGTCTGATATTTTAAAAATTCTGTCAAGTTATGCTTTTCTAGAGTATCTGCTTCGCAGTAATTGCCTTCATTTGCACAGCATGTGTTATCTTTGGCTTTATAACCTTTTTTCCAATCTCTTCTTATCCTGTGTATTTATACACTGTTAATATAGAAATAGGAAATTATATCTATGAAGCAACAACAAAGAAATGCATATGAAGCTTACATAATATGTTACAATACACATGCTCTTAGCTACTTTTTAACTGTCAGGAAGTAAAATGCCATGAACAATTACTTAGCAGGAGGGGAAATTTTTTTCTCAAATTTTCTCCTCCAGATCACAGAAAGTAAATGTAATAATGGTCAAGGTCAAACCCAGGGAATTACTCTTGGAGTAAAAAATATATTGCAAAAGCAGACCATTTGCTGTTTATCTGAAGAAAATTATAGACATTAAATAACAATACAGACCAGCTTTTATTGAGCATTTACTATGTGCTAGGCATATACATTATACATAACTCAACAAACCTACACTAGAATTATCACCAGATCCGTTTTATGGATGGGGAAACAGGATCACAGAGGCCTTAAAATTAGTATGTGACAAAACCAGAATTCATAACCAGGTCTACCTGACTTCGAGGAATGTGCTTCTCTTTCTGCCACAATTAAGGGACATCTTTTATTAGGAAAGCTAGCCCAGCATATTTAACAATAACTTTTCCATCAAAGAATCTGGACAGTCAACTTTTAAAAATAGCTTGTATGAAGAATAGTGTCTCTATCTTCCTACCTCTCTAAATAGAAATTAAGACAAATGAGCCTCTAGAAAAACAATCCCTCCAACCTGCCCTGAAACATTAACAGATCATTAATTGTTTATGGCAATAGTCCAATTACTTGTGGCCAATGTGAAAGCAGATTTAATACAGTCACTAATATCTCTAATGAAGTTCTCAGAAGTTAGTACTAACAAAGACCCTGGGAAATCAGCATGCATTACTCACAAGCTGTGATTTAAATTCATGTCACCAGTAAAAATATTTTCTGTAACTTTTCTTCCCTAAGGATTGGCAAGTACAGAGCACAGCCTGGCTTTGATAATGTTGGCAGATAACTGAAGGCCCTTGAACAAAATTCAGGCTGACATGTGAAGGTTCCTTCGTGCAAAGTATAGGAAGGTTTTAGATGATCCTTTTATAAGGATCAAATTTTGTAATATCAAATTTTCATGAAGATATAGTTTTGAATGGCCTTTGGCAAAAGGATCCCCAGAGTCTTTGAAAAAAATCACAAAATTTAAAATTGATTAATAGAAGAGTATAAAAATGCTATATTAACATCTTTAGAAGGAGTGCTTTGAAAATGCTGTAATCCCATTTCCCCATCCTACCAGCCCAGCAGGCAGGCAGTAATAGAAACACTTGCTCATGCAAAAGTACGTAGCTCAAAGCGTCAGCCAGCTCAGCACCGTGCACACATGGGTCATGGCACCAAGAATGCGCTCTTACACATTTTATTTTGATGTCTGTCTTTTGACAAGAAACGAAGCTCTTGAGGACAGAGCCTATTTCCTTTTCATTTTTTATATTCTTTGTTTTTGACAGATGCTCAATAAGTATTTCTTGAACGAATGAGTCAATGAATGAATCAATGGATGAATGGAACATGGCTGAGGCTTCTGAATACCAACATAGGTCTTATCAAGTCCACATGGTAAAGCTGATTTGCTCACCTAATAGGAGAGTTGTTGAATCTGCTCTTGGAACCATACTCTCACTTTGAACACAGTTCTAATTTTATGAGTAGCAATTACGGAGTACTTAGTATCACTGAAGTACTTAGGAAGACACATGGGCTGACATTTAGCAAAAAATGAAAGTTTCTAGTCTGACAGGGAAAATCTCATAATATTTATAGATATCTCCTGCCGTTTCGGTTCCCCTAGAGAACCCTGACTAATAGAAAATACGATGCCAATTTCTAAACAGAATTAAATGCATGAAAGTGATATATAAATTATAGTACAAAATATTTCCATATATAAGCATGAGCTTATGCATAATCATAAAATTAATAATCAATACCTTTAACTTTTCATTTCTATTAAGACCTCTCTTCCTCTTAAGTATAGTTTTTCATTTCTGATAGCCATCATTTGTAATTTTCACGAGGTTTATGAATGTTTGCTTGGTCACCTCAGCTACAGAATAAACTGCTGTAATTCTGATCTGTGAATTTTAATTTTCATGCAACATTTTTACACTTAAAATCAGAACACAATTGAAAGTGTTTCCAGGTGAGATGAAGATAAAATGACTATATAGGCAACTTGTTTTAAACTGAGTTCTGGTAACTTTCAAAACTCATAAAACAAAAGCATTAAGATCAGAGGAGGTAACAGAAGGCACTTCTCAGGCAGAAAAAACAACCAACTAGCTTTGATTCTTTCTCCCAATTAAAAAAAAAATTGTCACGTAATTAGTGTCCTACGGAAGTACTATATATGCAGAATGAAACAATTTGTACTATATATGCAGAATGAAACAATTAGGTTCAGCTGGCTCCAGGCCAGAGCAGATGGAAGGAAACCAAAGAAGCAATTAAACCTCAATTGATGAGCTGACACACATGGGATTGGACCCTCAATAAATGTTATCTGATGTTGATGAAGTACTGTTTCACCGGAAATCTCAGATGATAGATGATATGAATGAAATTATTAACAACTTTATAAACATTACCAAGGTGGATGTGTTCTTGATGCTCAGCTAAAATATGTAGACACATTAATTTGCACTCACGCATGCATAAATTATCTAAAACTTCCTAATTTTATGGCTCTTCCCGTGCAGAAGGGCTTTTAGGAATATGACCAAATTTCTACACAAAGTATCTTGCTATCACCTCTCCAGATGACTGTGAGAATTCATAAAATCTTTTTAAAAAGTATGCTCAGGGGCTGCGAAGGTAGTTCAGTGGTAGAATTCTCGCCTGCCATGCCAGAGACCCAGGTTTGATTCCCGGCCCCTGTACTCCCCCAAAACAAAACAAACAGGCAAACAAACAAACAAAAATTTAACAAATGGTGCTGCAATAACGGGATACCCACATGGAAAAATCATGAAACGTGACCCCTCCATACAGCATTAAAAAAAAAGGTATGGCCAGGAATAGGTTTATCATCCTCATCTTCAGGAGATCTATGACTGACCCTGAGTCCACAGCCCTGAGTTCTGTCTCATCTGCCCGAGGAGGACAGACACACTGATGGGCAGTTTGCACATGGAAGACATTCACGGTCCCTCTGCCCCAGGTATCTATTATTTTGCCTTTAGTATTTCCACTGTAGGTGGCCAGCTGGATTCCTTATAGAAGCAGCGCTGTGATTACTCACGGGACAGATAATGAGATAGGACATACAAATAAAAAGGGAAAATGAACTTTAGAATATCCTCCTCCCCACCCTGCATATTAAGATATACTTAAGAGAGAAATTCTTCAACAGGTAAGAACATTGAATTATAAAACCCTGAGCCCTTCTTTTAAAGCACTGATAATGAAATTCAGCCAAACAAGAAATGAATCAGCTTAGAAACAAAGATGCAGTAAAGAGGGTGATAGTAAATAAAATGAATCTTTAAATGAAAAATAAGACAAAACAATGGGAAATGATTATAAAATTCAAATTAAGTATTATGACTATTGTCAATATAAAAATAATATGACAAACCAGGAAGTGGAAGAACTGTTAAATGTGCTGGGGTCAACTTTCACAGCAGGGGTCTTACTGTCTCTAATTTAAACACGTGAAATTAGAAAAACTTGATACCACCTGCTTTAAAAAAAGAAGATATACTGTCATTACACTGACTAGCTGTGTGTTTTTGTGCCAGTCACCTAACTGCTTTGGACTTCACTTTCCTTATCTTTAAAAAGTTAGAAATGAAACTCTAAGGTACCCTTCAGCTCAAACATTCTATGAGGAGTAGCTAGGAATTCTTCGGTGCCTATGGAATGTACGTAAACCTATATGGGAAGAAGTGTCTAGAAAGAAAAATGCATGTTAAAACATAAGACAGGCAGCCTTATAAAAATGGAAGCCAACAGAGGAAAAATATCTAAGTACCAAACATTACATGTTAAACACTGGGTGGTAAGTACAAATACTGGCCTCCATGTAACTCACTTTGGCCAGTGGGATATCAGTCAAAGTAATGCAAGCAGAGACTTAAAGCTGGTGCATTTAGGTTACTCTCCTGAGCTCCTGCCACTGTCATGTGGAAAATATACCACAGGTAGTAACCACCCCTCTTTGAATCCCAAAAGATATCCACGGAACAGTTCTGAACTGAGCTTGCAGCCTGAAGCCAAGCCCAGCAGAGCCCAGGTGAACAGCCAACAACCCACAGACCCAAGAAAGAATACATTTTTCGTTAAGCCACTGAGATGTTGAGGTTGTTACACAGCATTATTACAACAAATGCTAACTGATACACCTGTAAGGAAATAACATACGGAAAACGAAGACAACACTTAGAGAATCTGAGATGATAAACACCTATCTATATAGGTACCACAGAAGCTAGAATGAAGTATTCTCAACATGGTCACAGTGTGTCAATGACAGTGATGTCAATCCAAATACCCACTCGCCAACAGGTCCGTCTACACCCAATTGAAAATGAACACAATTATTGATGACGTGTGGTCAGCTTTCTGACTAAATTAGGCTTTTTTGTGGTGCAGAAGCGAAATTATGGGAGAATCAGAAAAGTCCTGAAATTTCATTTTGACCATTTGCTTTCAGTCTTTTCACACTATTCAGCCTGGGGACGCTGCAGGTCTCCTATCATCAGCCACCGTGCTGGCAATCATACACCTACTTAAGAGACAATGTTTTCTTTTCTCCTAAGGTCCAGAAGGAATTAAATTTGAACAAATTAGCTCTACAGAGAATTGCATATATATCTGCCCTGTAAATAAATACCATAATTACCATGCCATCAACTAATTTTTTATGTTGCTTTATCTATTGGAGCTAGAAACAGATCCTGCTCAGCCACCTTTAGGACACTTTATTGGCAAATGTAGCAAACTGCAGCTTAGTTTTGTTTAATAGACTAGGCGGAAAAGACTAAAGGATAAAGCAGACAGAATAAACTCCAAAAAGTGAACATCAGAGCACTGATCACACTGATTAGAATGAAGTATCTGTTATTTTATGCCACTTGATAATAGATTATGTGGCCAACTAAAACAAAAAATGTTTGTGGAAAAATGTGCAATAATCTACAAATTATTTATATTGTAATATTAAATGGGGAGAAAGAAACAAGCAGCATACAAAATGGTTTCTACAGTAAAGATCACAACAATGTAAAAAGAAAATGCTCTCGGAAATCAAGCTTGAGGTATTCTCCAAATTGCTAACACATTGTCTCTGAGTTGTAAAGCATTTGGGTTACTACATTTTCTTCTGTTTATCTGCTTTATCTGTATTTTCCAAATTAAATATCCATTACTCAAAATAGCTTTTGAAATTACATTTCCTGAAAAACAACTTTGTTCTTTAAAAATGTAGTTGTCCTTTTTGATATAATTTGCTCTGTCTTCTTCTACATCCTTACCAAAACAGGAGGAAGCAAATTTAATGTTGCAATACTGTTTATGCATTTATATCAGATCTTCAAAAATTTTATTAATTAGCACAACACAAATTTTTGGTCCTAGTTAAGTTATTTTTTAAACTTAATGCTAGCTGGAAAATGAAATGATATAATCCTTACAAAAGAGTTGATAGTGACTTACAAAGAAAAAGTGCCATTTTATTACTGCAAGATCAGGGACATTTTGACATTATGAAGGACATGAAAATATTGTGTCTCAGAGATACACAATCATATCTCCAAGTGTGTAATTATTTCAAAAGAATGGAATGCCCTAACTCAAAGGTTATATTTAAATAAATTAAGAATATTGTAATCTTAAAAGAGTAAAGAATTAGCATGTTCTTCATCCTAGACAGCTTCAAAGACCTTCCTTAGTTGATAGAATATCATGTTTTCTATTTCTTCCCAGACAAGTGGAGAATAGAACTGTGAAATGCTTTTCCTAAGGTCACAGAGAATAAAGTGATTGTGCTAGATACTTATTGATTTATAAATGTTTCCTAGGTATAATCTGAAAAGCTTGAAAATATGTTACCAGTGAGTTTTATAGAGAAAAAAATTAAATCCAAATTCCCATGTTGCAAAAGTAATATTATATAAACTGATATTTAGTGTTTCTATTTCCAAAGCAGACATTTGAAAAAATAAAGCTACTTCCCAGGTGGCTTTGTAGGAAATTGCTTTTAATGACTATTGTTAAACAGTTGCAAAATTATGGCGCGCTATTTCATTGCCTGATAATAATAAGTTTAACAGAACAAATCATAAATAAATAAATCTATGCTATTGTTTTTTAGCTTCAGAAAATTACACTTGCTTTTAACAGTTATTAATTGTGTGCATTTAAAATCTAGAAACATCCATTCAAATGAATGGTCTTATATCATAAATGATATAAACATGTCTTTAAAAGCATGAAAGATTATTGTCATTTTGTAAAATTAACAATGAAAGACCACTACACCCCATTCAAATATTTATCTAAATTTCTAGGGAGGTTCAGAAACAATTTTGGGAGTTTGCTTAACATATAAATTCTCTTACGATTTTTAAGGGCCAAGAAACAGGAAACATTACCTGCTATCTATTCTACCTGCCCCCATCCCAAACCATCACCACCATCACTAACACAGCAGCACTAGTTACTTGATATCAAATAGATATCACATTCATTTTCTTCTTTATAAAGAGAAAATACATTAACCTGAACTGATTGTGGAGTGAGGAAGCAGGGTCCACTGCATTCGTAGAAAAAATGACAAACTTGTGGAGGAAACTCCAGTGAGTGATATATCATATGGAGTTAATTAATACTAAAAGTGCAGGCATTATAAGTCTCTATATTACAAAGGAGACCAAATGAAAATGGAGTGCTGCCCTCAGCTCTACCCTTCTTCCTCTTGAGAATGGGTTTGTTCACGCAGAGCGTGAGTCTTCTCTGCTTCCCCAGGCCCCAAGTCTCCACGTTCTCCTAGAGGGGAATTCGACCCTAGCCTAGAGCAAGCTGGGTAGTTCTGTCTAAGGGGTTCCACTGCTAGTCAATCCACATCGTCAGCAGATCCAAAGCCATGCCTTCCTCCTGGCTTCTGGCAGCACTACAGATTCAACTGTGTCCCCCAAAAGATACGTTCAAATCCTATCTCCCAGTCCCATGAATGCAATCCCATTTGGAAACAGGGTCTTCAAAGATGTTCATAGGAAAGATGGGGCCAAACAGTATGACAGTGGATGTTAAGCCAAAAAACTAGAGTGGGTATTAATCCAAAGTCACTTGTGTCCTTGAAAGAAGGGGAAATTTGGACTCGGTCAGCAGGACACAGAAAAAATGCTATGTGACAGAGACAGGGATAGAGGAGTGAATTCTACAACAAGCCAAAGAACATCCCACAAGCCAAAGAACACCAAGAACATGGCACTTCGTATATGCCAAGCACTGTTTGAACATCCTTCTCAAATATTAAACCAGTGAATTCTTACAAAAGTCCTACGAAATAGGTACTATTGTAGTCACCATTTTTATAGATGAGAAAACTGAGGCATGGGGAGATTAGGAAATTTTCTCAAAACAAGGAAGACTGGGTTGTTAGGTTGGTATTCTGGCTCCAAAGTCAGCTCTCGCCCAACACAATATTAAAAGTGACCAGAATAACAAAAGCAATAAGAACAAATCAATGCTATTACAGTTTTAAAATTAAAATAAATCAAAATATAAAGCATAATAGCCAACTGATTAAAAAAACACACTTGAAAAATCTGTTTCTTGTACATGAAATTATGCTTAGTAATCAGACAGTAATAAAATTTAAAAATTAAAAGGGAATTCAAAGGACAACGAATTTATTTATAAAAACGAACACCTGAATATCGTGTTTTTCTCATATGAGAAAATAATTGTTGGTATCCAAATGGCAGAGTGAGGCACTTCAGGGCTCCATCCAACCCTTCCCCCTCACATAAGGCTTTGAACAACCAGCAGAAATATCTTCCTCAAAGCTGGAGAACACAGTTAAAAGTCTGCAGTAACAAGCCGGGCACTGCATCAAGAAAAAGGCAACCTAAAGGCTGTAGGATCTCGTGGTGCTTGGCTGCCCCCTCTCCGATCCTCTCACAGGCTTGGCATGGAGTCAGCCTGTGCTCTGTTACTTGAGCAGAGTAATCCTCGTGTGCACATCCTTGGAGCATGCATATCTGGCCCAATCTGCCTACTGGTGGTCTGAGACTGAACCAGGACACTCATGGCAGTATTGCCATCCTAGAACTCACCTTGTGTGTAGAAGGTGGCTCACAGAGCTTTCCTACAGAAAGTTGTGGGAGAGCAGTCAAGTAGTGGCTGCCTGGGGCAAAGGATTTCTGGCTGAAGGACATACAGTGAAGAACCATAAGAAAACTTTCCTAAGGAAGAGAAAACGTTTGTACCCATGTAAATAGGGGAAATTCCTAGTGTCATGTCATGTGTATTGCCTGAGATAAGATGCATGTGGAAAAAGGGTAAAGGATGCCCCTATGCTTTGGCTTGGAACTAGTCTCTAAATTCATTGTACAGACAAGTTCTGAAGGAAGGAACTCAAACAGGTCAATTTACAAAGTGTGGGAAAAGTGTTTTCTTTTATTTCTCATCTTTAAAATTTTTGTCAGTTCCTGGAAAGTTTTGATATAAAACTGAGTACAAGATTAAGAAACAGATGCCTCAGAGTCTAAATTCCAGCAATAATACCTTAAAAATATCAAAATCTCCAGGTTTCATCAAAAGATTGCAAAACATACAAAGAAACAGGAAGCAATGGCCAAAGGCAAAGGAGAATATTTAAGTGTTAGCAACCATGAAGGAGGAGGATCAGATCTGAGACATACCAAGCAAATACTAAAAAATAGTCCTAAATATGCTCAAAGAGCTAAAGGAAAAAAATGGGAAAGAACTACAGGAAATCAGGAAATGAAAGATGAACACAGAAAAAATAACAATAAAGAAATGGAAATGATGAAAAGGAACCAATCACCACTAAAGAACACAGTAACAGAAATTTTAAATTCCCTAAATGAGTTCAACATCATATTGGATGCAGAAGAAAGAATTAGTGAAATTGAAGGCAAGATGACTGAAATTATCCAGTCTGAGGACAAGAAAAAAGAAAGAATGAAGAAAAGTGAGCAGAGCTTAGGAATGTGGTACCTCAAGTGTATCAGTATATACTGTGGGAGTCCCAGGAGGAGAAGAAATTTAAAAAGGGGCAGGTTGAATATTCCAAGAAATAATGACTGAAAACTTCCCAAATTTAACAAAAGACATGAATATAAAAATCCAAGAAACTCAAAGAACTCCAAAAGGATAAACCCAAATAGACCACACCGAAACATATTATAATTGAATTGTCAAATGCCAAAGACAGAATTCTGAAAGCCACAAAATATAAGCCATGTGTCATGTACAAGGGAGCTTCAATAAGAATAAATGTAATAAGAATAAATGCCAATTTAGTGTCTCTACAGAGACAAGAAGGCAGTGGGAAGCCAGTTAAAGTGATGAAAGTGAAAAACTTAATAATGAAGAATTTTGCATCTGCCAAAACCATATTTCAAAATGAGGGAGACTTGCCCAGCCCCACTGACCCCCATCTTTCCCTCTCTGCCCCCTGCAGACAGTTCCCTGTGCATCCAGGCTGCTGCCCTGATTTCTACACACACGCACACTGGGGCCCCACACCTCAGACCCATGCACGCACACAGCCACATTCTCCCAGCCAGGCATCCACATATCCATGCACTGACCCCTGTATCCCACTCCCTGTCCGGCCCCAGGTGTACACCCTTGCCCCAGCCCCAGGCATAAGCACCCTGCTCCCACGCCTGGAAACTGCTCATATGCGCATCTGAGTCACATAGCCCCCGCCCTGCACATGCCTGCACCTCTGCCCCAACCCTCCCGTTCCTGCACATGCCTGCACCTCTGCCCCAACCCTCCCGTTCCTGCACATGCCTGCACCTCTGCCCCAACCCCCCCGTTCCTGCACATGCCTGCACCTCTGCCCCAACCCTCCCATTCCTGCATACTCATGCCAGGAACCCACCTACACGACATCACCCACCCCTGACCCACATCCTACAACCCCCGCCGTGATCTCTGCCCCATATCTAAACACTCATGCATCTGCATCTTGGCCCCATGCATTCCTCCCTGTGCACAGGACACACGGTACCCTGCCCTCCCTGCGCTCCTCAGTGCCCCATACCCCACGCCCTGACACCCATGACCTCCATGCTCTACGTGCCCGCCCACATCCTGCCTGTGCACCAATCCCTGTGCATCCACAGAGCACCCCCACCCACCTCCTGCCACACCCTAACTCTGTGTTCCCCACTTGGTACCCTGCTGCTGTGCTCCAAGGCCTGCCTGAGCTGCATCCTGCCCTCACACCACACCTCCACAACCCCACGCTCTGCACCACATGCTCACAGGTACCTGCGTAGCATCCCTGACCCTTGCCGATACCTGCGCCACAACCTGTCACCATACTGCTTTGCCCCGCCCCATGCTCTGCATCCTGCTCCTCACCCATCCTGCAAATATAAAGCTTAAGACTACCAAAGGAAATCAACTTCCAAAGTAACCCTATCAAGATATTTACATGCCTCAATGGCAACAGAAAATCACTAAACATATCAAGATGCACAAAGATATAGCCTAGCTTAGTGACAAAATTAAAACACTAGAGGAGACATAGACTTTGGAACAGCTAATCAAAGATGTTCATGAACTGTACTAAATAATATCAATGGGATGGCTAATGACATGAAGGAGATCAAGAGGATACTAGAAGAGCATAAAGAGGAATTTGAAAGAATAAATGGAAAAACACAGAGATTAAAGATGTTGCAGACCAAATAAAAAATAAACTAGAGACACACAAGAGCATATTTGAAGAGGCGGAAGAAAGAATAAGTGAACTACAATAGAAGACTATAGATTTCAAACATACAGAAGAGACAATAGCAAAAAAGATGGAAAAACTTGAATTGGATCTCAGGGAAATGATGGACAAAAGAAATCACACAAATATAAGAATCATTGGTGTCCCAGAAGGAGAACATAAAAGGGCTAGGAAGATTAGTTGAGGATATAGTGGGGGCAAACTCCCCAACCCTTAGAAAAGCATAAGTAGGCAAATTAAAGAAGACAAATGAACTCCAAATAGAGTAAGTCTATATAGGCCTACCACAAGACACACACTAATCAGTCTGTCAAATGTTGAAGAGAAGCAGAAAGTCCTGAAAGTGGCAAGAGAAAAACAATTTCTACTACATACAAGGGAAATCACATAAGATTGAGTTTAGACTACTCAACTGGAACTATGGAGGCAAGAAGGCAGTGGTATATACATTTAAGATTCTGAAAGAGAAAAACTTCCAGCCAAGAATTTTGCACCCAGCCAAATTGTCCTTCAAAACTGAGGGAGAGATTAAAATTTTCACAGACAAAAAAATGCTGAATTTGTCAACGAGACCAGCCCTACAAGAAATATTAAAGGGGATTCTGCCAACTAAAAAAAAAAAAAAAAAAAAAAAAAAAAAAAAAAAAAAAAAAAAAAAAAAAAAAAAAAAAAAAAAAAAAAAAAAAAAAAAAAAAAAAAAAAAAAAAAAAAAAAAAAAAAAAAAAAAAAAAAAAAAAAAAAAAAAAAACGAGAAAGGAAGATTTGGAAGAGGGCACAGAATTGAAGAATACCAGTAAGGGTAACTTAAGGAATAAAAAGAGAAAGAGGGAAAAAAGACATAGAGAGCTGACAAATAAAATCCAAAGGATAAGATGGTGGATTTAAGTAATGCCTTTACAGTAATAACTTTGAATGTTAACAGACTAAACTCACCAATTTAAAGATAGAGATTGGCATTATGGATTAAGAAATATAATACAGCTATAAGCTGCTTACAGGAGACTCATCTTAGACACAAAGATACAAATAGATTGAAAGTGAAAGGATGGAAAAAGATCTATGCAAGCTGTAACCAAAAGAAAGCAGGAGTAGCTATACTAATATCGGACAAAATAGACTTTAAAAGTAAAAATATCACAAGAGACAAAGAAGGACACTATATATTAATAAAAAGGACAATTCACCAAGAAGAAATAGCAATCTTAAATATTTATGATCCCAATCAAGGAGCCACAAAGTACACAAGAGAAACAATGTCAAAACTGAAGGGAGTGATAGATGTTTCAACAATAATAGTAGGAAACTACAATACACCACTCTCCTCTATAGATTGAACAACCAGACAGAGGATCAACAAGGAAATAGAGATCTTAAACAACGTAATAAATGAATTAGACCTAATATAGGTGGTTACACTCCAAAACACTAAGGATATACATTCTTTTCTAGTGCTCATGGAACATTCTCCAGGATAGATCATATGCTGGGGCAAAAAACCAGATCTTTATAAATTTAAAAACACTGACATTATTCAAAGCACTTTCTCTGATCACAATGGAATGAAGGTGGAAATCAATAACCACCAAAGAACGAGAACTTTGACAAATATATGGAGATTAAATAACACACTCTTGAACAACCAGTGGGTCAAAGAAAAAATTTCTAGAGAAATCAGTAGCTATCTGAAGATGAATGAAAATGAGAATATAAACATATCAGAACTTAAGGAATGTGGCAAAGCCTGTGCTGAGAGTGAAATTTATTGCCCTAAGTGTTTATATTAAAATAGAAGAAAGAGCAAAAATCAACATCTTAACTGCTCACCTGGAGGAATGTAAAAAAGAACAGCAAACTAACCCCAAAGCAAACAGGAGAAGAAAAATAACAAAGAGTGAAGCAGAGTTAAATGGAATGGGGGAACAAGAGAACAACAGAATTAATAAAACCAAAGTTGGTTCTTTGAGAAAATCAATATGATCAGTAGACCAGAAGCAAGGCTGACAAAGAAAAAAAGAAAGAAGATACAAATAAACAAAATCAGAAACAGGTGGGGAGCATTACCACAGACCTTGAAAAAATAAAAAAAAGATCATAAGTGTATACTATGAACAACTATATGCCAACAAACTAGACAACGTAGATAAAATGGACAAATTCCTAGAAACACATGAATAAGCGACACTGGTCTAAACAGCATGGTACTGGCACAAAGAAGTATTGACCAATGGAATTGAATCAAGAGCGAAGAAACAGACCACTAAATCTATGATCAACTGATCTTTGACAAGGCCCCCTAATCCACTGGACTGGGAAAAAACAGTCTTTTCAATAAATGGGCATGGGAGAAATGGTTATCAATAGCCAGAAGAATGAAAGAGGACTCTTACTTTACACCCTATACAAAAATGAACTCAAATTGGGTCAAAAACCTAAATTATAAGAACCAGCACTATGAAGCTCCTAGAAGAAAATGTAGGGAAATATGTTCAAGACCTAGTAATAGGAGGTAGCTTCCTAAATTTTACACCCAAAGCACAAGCATCAGAAGTAAAAATAGATAAATGGGAACTCCTCAAAATCAAATGCTTTTGTGCCTGAAAAGTCTTTGTCAAAAAAAGTGAAGAGGCAGCCAACACAATGGGAGAAAATATTCAGAATCACACATTGGATAAAATGTTGATATCCTGTATACATAAAAAAAATCATACAACTCAACAAAAAAAGAACAAACAACCTAATTATAAAATGGATTAAAGATATAAATAGGTATTTTTCTGAAAAGCACATGCAGATGGCTAAAAAGCACATGAAGAGATGCTCATTTTCATTAGCTATAAGGGAAATGCAGCTCAAAACTTGAATGAGGTACCACCTCACACCTATAAGAATGGCTGTTGTTAAACAAACAGGAAACTACAAATGTTGGAGAGTATGTGGAGAAATGGGAATACTTATGCACTGCTGGTGGGAATGTATAATGGTACAGCCACTATGGAAACTAGTCTTGAGTTTCTCTAGGAAACTAAATATCAAGTTGCCCTATGACCCGGCAATACCACTATTTGGTATATGCCTGGAAAATGCTAAAGCAGTGACACAAACGACATTTGCACACCAATGTTCATAGCAACATTATTCACAATCACCAAAAAGATGGAAACACACCAAGTACCCATCAACAGATGAGTGGATTAACAAAATGTGGTGTGTTATTCCACATATATATGGAATACTATACAGCAGTAAGACAAAATGATGTCCTGAAGCACATGACAAGATGGATGAGCTTTGAGGACATAATGCTGAATGAAGTTAGCCAGACACGAAAGGATAGGTACTATATGATTCCACTTTTATGATCATGATACAGGTAAAATCAGAGGCTCATAATACAAAACATAGGGGACGTAGAGATACACAGAAGCTAGAGATGGATGAACAGTTAGCTAATGAGGTTGAACTTAAATGCAAAGGAATAAATAGAAGTGAAGGTGGTTCTCTAGTGGGTCTACAAGTAATATCACCATATTGAGGGTGGACATGATTGAAAGGGGCTGTATAGACCCATGTGTCCCACCGATTAACACTGCAAATATAAGTAAGTTCTTGCATGAACCACTGCGAAGGTATGACTCTTGTACAAAGAGTGCATAAGTTCAGGGTATGGGGGTAAACTGCTATTGCATGCTATGGGCTGTGTTTAACAGGAACACATTACAGTGTTACAGCCACACAAGGGGTAAATAATGGGAGAAGGACAAGAGTTAAGGGGATGTTTCAATTCTCTCTTTGGTGAGGGTGTGTTTACTGATTATCGTTCTCTTGGGAACAATGAGATTATCTAAAATCGAGAGTGCTGATGGACTGTTGACTTTGGACATTATACATGATGCTCAATGAATGGAGGTGGCTGAAGGATGCACTGCCTGAGAAGTAGACTGGCAAACAATGGTGTATATGTGTGATCAAATATTGTGCTGCTACAAAAAGGAACAAAGTTGTGAAGCATGCAACATTGTGAATGAACCTGTAGGATATTTGGTGAGGCAAAGTAAACCAGAAACAAAAGAGAAAACACCGTATAGACTCATTTAGAAAACACTTATAGGAAAACAGGGGTCTAGATTCTAAGCTCTTAGAACAGTCACATTCAGTCTGGAGCAGTAATTGTTATTTCTGGATTTTGAGAGGCTGTTTTATATATGCATAACCTGGTATTTAGAGATAAGAATGAAACCAATCAGGTCGGGATTAAGATAATTCATAATACAGGGATAAGAAAGACATTCATCTGTATTTTGGAATTTCATCTACTCTTTGAGACCAAAGGCAGGAAGGTTCATTTTATAAAGAGCCTAAATTTTCTGTAGCACATAATCGAACTCAACCTGTCTGGATAGACCATTTAAACAATCCAAACTCAGGGAACCCAGAATAAGAATAAAGCCCTTTAATCCTCTATAGTTTAATGTAATGCCTGGATACATCCCAAAATATATTAAGCAGATAATCAAAAAGTATTGGCAAAGTCTCTTGAGAGATGGGAGAAAAAATATGGAACTATTAAACTTTACCACTGGGGAAACCCCTGATACTGTGTCAAGCATTAGGGACACCCAAATCAATTGGCCAAGCCCTTAACCTTGATGTTTGCTCTTGTGACGCTTATGCATGTACCTGAGAAGCTTAGCCTACCTATAGTAATGCTGAAAGTTACTTCCAGAAGACCTCTTTTGTTGCTCAGATGTGGCCTCAGTCTCTCTAAGCCCAACTCTGCAAGTGAAATCATTGCCCTCCTCATTACTTGACACGTGACATCTAGGGGTGAAAGTTTTCCTGGCATTTTGGGAGATGACTCCCATGGATGAGCCTGGCCCTGCTGCCATGGGACCTACAATGCCATCTGGACCAAAAGGGGGAGAAGAAGTGTAACAAGTAAGAAATCAGTGGCTGAGAGAGCTCAAATAGAGTTCAGAGGCTACTCTGGAGGTTGCTCTTATGCAAGCATCAGTTAGACATTGCTACCTATCATAGATTGCCAACCCTCAACCAAAACCATTTCAGCCAATCCTAAAGAACACCTAGGGCAATATATAAGATACTACAAAGGTTCCATGCACTAGGGTAACTTTCCAGAAAATTACAACCTCCAGGCTGGTCCCTGGACCAGATAAGCCCCAAAATGCAGAGGGGCCAGCCTCTCCAGAACATCAATTAGTTTAATCCCCTTATCCCATATTATCAACAGCCCCTTCCAAAATGAAAAAGTTAGAATGGGCATAGCCTCCTAAAGACTGGGAGAAAGATCAAAGGTGATGGTGGAGTTATACGAAAAAGGTAGAGCTTAACAAATGAGTATGATTACTGAACCATTATTTTGATGTTTCTTTTAGTGTCCAGTGTCTTGGAGCAGCTAGAGGTAAAATCCTAAAACTGTGGAGCTGTGGCCCATACCGAACTCTGAAATTTTTTCTACAACTAATTGTTGTGATGTGCTTTGAAATTTATTGCTTTTTTTTATATATGTGCTTTTTTCACAAAAAAGAAAAAAGTTTATGGCAATGATAAATGCACAGCTATATGGTGATATTGTGAACTATTGATCGTACATTTTGGATGAGCATATGGTATGTAAATACATAATATATATATCAATTTTAAAAAAAAGACTGCCACTAGGGCAAAGGAGGAATAAACACCCCCCCCCCAAATGAGGGAGAAAGTAAAACATTTCCAGATAAATAAAAGCTGAGTAAGACTGTCACCATTAGATCAGCCCTACAAGAGATGCTAAAGACAGTTCTGTAGGTTGAAAGGAACAGACAATAGATCAAAGCCATGTGAAAAAAAATAAAGATCTTTGGTACTGGTAAGGACATGTGAAAATATAAATGCCATTACTATTGTATTTTTGATTTGCAGCTCCACTTTTTACTTCGTACATGACCCAGAAGGCAAATGTATAAAATTTAATGATAAATCAGTGATCTTAGGCTGATACCATACAAACATGCAATTTTTGACAAGAACTACGTCCAGATGGCTGAACAGAGGAGTAAAGGAACACAGTTTGTATGTGATATTGAAGTTAAGTTGGTATCAAAACAAATGAGGGTGTTACAGATTTAGGATGTTAAACGTAAGCCCCATGGTAACTGCAAGGACATAGCAGAGAATGTGCAAGCTCATAGAGACAAAAAGTAGAGTACAGGTAGCCAGGGGCAAGGGACAGGGCAATTGGGGAATTAATTTTAATCAGTTTTCTCTTTTTTTCTATGCCCTAACCAGGAATCTACAGGAGATTGAATAGACCTGTATCACTCTGGATTTATATAATGGCATTTTTCTACCACATTCTTCAGTGTCCTTATTGGTAACAATTTTTGCTCCATCCCACCCCACCCCCTCTCTCCATAAGAACCTGGCTTCAAAGGATGCATGCAATTTGCATGAAGCGAATTACTGTTTTAGCTTTGTCCAAAGCTCTACCATTTTAGCTTTGTCCAAAGCAACAATCCTGTATTTGTGCAATCAAGGGTTTGATGAACTATTCATTTCATAAAATATGTATGCAACAGAGATCATTTTAAGTGTCCCCCTCCCCCATTTCCTTGCCTACTGACCATACAGCTTGTGTACATTTCCCAGCCTTCTTTGCAGTTAGGTGGGGCCACATGATACGTTCTGGCCAGTGGAATGTGGATTGAAGTGATGTGTGGCCCTTTCAATCCTGATGTTTCAAAACATCCCAAGTGATCCTGTATGCTTCTTCTTTCCATTTCCAGTAGTCGTAAGAAGCAGACTCAAGGACCTGGAGCTAATGCCGCAAAATAAAGGGAGCCCCAGAATGAGTGTGTAGAACAAAGCACCCCTTCGAAGCCCACATTGGATAATGATGTGAGGTGAGAAATAACCTTTAACTATATTAACTGGTTTAAAATTTAAGTTCATTTACAACAGTTTGATTATTCTGATTAATGTAACACATTAAAACGAATGCTTAACTTTTGGTGTTTGAAAATTGTTCTTTCATATGTTCCCCCAAAAGTACCACTTTTTCGGTCAAAGCTGATATAGGAGACACTGACTCTACCTATACAACTGCTTCCAAGATGCTGACAAAAGTAGTCATAGGACGGGTTACACCAAGTCATCATCTAGCTAACTCTTCTCTGTAATTTAATGCCAAACCATCTACTTAACTGGCACGCTGACTGAGCAGAGCTCATGGGTTTAAATGCAAAACCATTTTTTTAAAAAAGTTTTCCCACCTTTAAATTTGTCAGGTCCTTCCCTCAACCCTGACTTCTCTGCTCGTATTTAGGTGAAAGAACTCAATACTTAAAAGTGTCTAGTCGGAAATAATAATAAACAGATCTACCATCATTCAAAGTTAAAACTTCTCCCTTCCCTGAGCCAGCAGCAAGGGGACAGTTTCTACTTGACAGGTACTCTATTAAGATAGTACTATTCTCTCTGATACTGCATATGTTTAAAGCTGACTTTTTATATTGTGGACATTTTTGCAGGTTGTCTGGAGACTGCCCTTCTGGCCCCCTGACCGTAACCCTCTTGACCTGTAATGGCTCTCTTTGACTGCCCATTCCCAAATACCCGCAGCTTATGCCCTCATCTCTCCCCGCCATGACACACCTCACAGCCTCTTTCTGTTGTGGTCTTCCCACCCTGGCAGAATCCCTATTAAGATTACTGTAGACCACTGGTTCTGCAACTGGTCCCTAAGATTCACCACAAAGACCACATTTTAAGCTCTCTAGAAAGTCCTGTGGAAGGAGACGCATCAGATTTGAAACCAGATGTGTGAGCACTTCCCTTCTTCCCCTTGCTTAGCTTAGTAGAAATCACAACACAGTTTTTCCCAAACATACCTCAAAAATTCTCTTAATTTTGAACTCTTAATCCACTTATCCTTGACACGGGTGAGGGGTTTCAAGAGTCATGTGAGTAGTTTTCAGACTTTCTTTTCTAAATTCTGTATATGGATACAACTTAACATTCTTCTGAAGTGAACCTTTTATTTACCTGGATACCTCAGCCAAAACTTCAATTTTAATGTCCTGCTCTCCCAGCTAAATCAAGATCTTTCCTTGTGACCAAGAATTCTCGCCAGTGGATACATTTTAGGCTCCTGCCATATTATTAAACATGTATATAGTTTGGTATTGCATGCCTATTATTTCCTACATGAGGCAACTGCCCAATTTAGCGCATCAAATGCTATCCCGCAGTCATTTCCTTTAAGCAAACAATCTGATTTTCTTCTTATCACCTCTGTTGGGGTGTTGGCAGTCTAATTTTCTATACTTCCATATGCATAGAGTAGTAATTTAGTTGGAAGTGAAAGCTAGGGGTCTTCTGAAGTTGTGATTGCTTTGTTTTTACTCAAGATGATATGATGCAGATCAATAGGAAAGTTTTCTAAAAATGCTTTTCTCCACACTTGACACAAGATGAGACAATGCCAATTGTTCATGTCTAAATTTATGTTGCTATTTTAGTTTTTTCACTTGCTTATTGTTTGTCTTTCTCCACATGCTTTCCCCTACTCCACTCAAATGTCAGCTCCGTGTCCACAGGGATCTCTCAAATGTCAGCTCCGTGTCCACAGGGATCTTTGCTCATTGGGTCAACCCCCATGAACTATCCCCCATGCCCGTGACTGAGTTTGGGACATAGAAGATGCTCTGAGTCAGTACTTCTCTAACTCTATGATGGGCAAGAATCACCTGGGGATGATTCTAATTCCAGTAGGTTTGTGGTGGGGCTTCAGAGGTTACTAGCAAGCTGCCAGGTGGGGCTGATGGTCTTCACACCACACTTCACTTACAGTAGTTTAAGGAGGTTGATGAGGAATTTGGAGCAGAGTGTCCCTCAAAACTGTCCCTTGACACCACCTCCAAACTCCCATAATTTCTGCTTCTGCTCTCACCTTTCTTAGCAGCAACACCTCATGTCTTCATGGGGTTCATGTGAGCCCATCCTGCCTGCAACAAAGTTCCTGAGTAGCTGACAGCTCTAATATCGTCCAAATTAAGAAGTTTTCCCAACTGAAAAACGATAGCTCTGTCTTTGATCTTTGTCAGATCCTGTTCATGACCTGGGCAGCATTTTGGAGAACAGTGTACAAAAGGGCCAGGCCTTGGCTTCAGAGACTTTCCAAGTCTCAACTGGGCTCAAGGGAAAAGGCTCTTCTCACCCCACAGAGAAGTGAAAGTCACCATTCAGACGACATATTTGGATGGTGTGGCCCCACCTTACTTTTTATTCTTCTCTTAGGCAGATGCTTTGCACACAGTTGCCTAATGTGATAAACCAAGAGAAACCTCTGACCCAAATTCTAATTTTGAGACAATAAAAAAATAGATATTTACAGAAACATAACAACTTCAAATTAGAGGGTAGTGTAGGTAGCAGAGGTCCCTCCAGCAGAGCTAAGCTGGAGAGAGGACTCTGTGAAATCTGACTGGTGATCTGAAATTGCAACTGAAATAGCAGCTTCTCCGAATTCAAGTTTGCCCTTCTTATCACTTGAACAGGGGAATTATCCCTTGTTTCCCACCATAAGCCCTCATTGCAGTTTAGAAAGGTGGTAGAAGGTAGGGGGAAAAGTGCAAAAATTTCAGTGTGACTACTTTCAGAGTCTCTATTTACTAGCCATATAACCTTGAACAAGTTATGTAATCAATTGTCTCCGCTCTAGAATAAGGATGACAGTAACAATCTTGCAGGGTTATTCTGAGAATCCAGTAAAATGTATACCAAGAAGAACTAATGCAATGCCTGGTGTTTAACAGGTACTGAATAAATCATCCCTTTCCCTTCCCCTTTCAAGGACCACAACAAACATGGAGACATATGGTGTTCTCCAGAACCTTATGTTTCTAAAGTGCTTTTTAACTTTTAAAGCACCTTCACAGCTGTTACCTTAACTTTCTAATTTTCTGGAAGAAAAAAAAAAAAGGAAAAGGAATGGCTGAAAAAAAGAAACACTTAAAAAAAACAGTAAAATGGAAACTATGGAACAAATGCAGGATGATGCATAGCAAAAAGGAGCACCTATCTATGGTTCTATCAGACAGGGAAGTAGATGTGACCATCAGAGGCATTCGCAGGCAAGAGAAGGCCCATAAGGAGAGCATTGGGTCTGCAGTAAATGTTGTCCAGTTAAAATCATAATAAGTCACACATCTGAGTTTCTTGCGAGTTTGACCTAGAAATTCATTTTTGAGAAGAAAGAAGAAGAGCTATTCCAACTGCCTGTACGTGTAGCAACAGCGGCCCTCATCGGCCTTGCTAATCACTGATGCGTATTCCCTGGCGGGATCCTAACGGCCCCAGCAGGGCCATGCTACCTATTAAAACTACCTATATATAGCCTCTGTGGTGCAATGTTTGCTGTATCCTTTTACTTCTCAAACTGCAAAGCAATTACAAATCTGTGTACAGATAAAATGGGAGCCCAACTGGAGGCCAAACTACGCATTCCTTTTCCCTTCCTCCCTTTCAGAGTCTACTTTCATGAGGGCACTAAGTATCTTCCAGGAAATAAAGGTTACAAGAAGACCAGTCCCCCACCATCCTGGCTGACCTACCCTGTCCTCTGGCCTTTGCTGAAGTCCTGGGGAAAAAGCAACTTGGCGAGCACTGTTTGACAAAAATATCTGAGAGACACTGGCCACAATGGATAGTATAGCTTTGGGAACATAGAACGAAGTGTGATGAAGAGAGGGGAATAGAAGCTGCCCCTCTTCACTGGGGAAAATGGCATAAGTCACCTAGTAGTTATGTGTCCTGGGGTCCAATGGATTTGGATTTGATTCCAGGTTCTGCCATTTCTTAGGTGTATTACTTGGGACAAGTTTCTTAATATCAGTTTCATCATCCATAAAATGGACACAAAAATGGGAATATCTCTTAGGGTCCTTGTGAGACTTAGACCAGAGAGTCCATGTAAAGCAGTGCCTCCCAACTTTAGTCATGTCACAGCACTTACAGAAAACAGCACCTGTACATTATAATCTTATGACATAATGAAGCTCCTTGAGCCAAGAGACAACAACTTTGGAAGTCCTGGGATCACAGGCCCTCCCCACCCACCCCCTAGGGAGATAAAAATAACAGTAGCCAAGATAGCAAATAGCGCCCCATCTAGTGCTTTCTATGTGTCAGACACTGTTCTAAGTGTTTTGCATACTTTAACTCATTTGATTCTCACACAACCCTATGAAATGGGAGTAGTATTATTGTCCTGTTTTACAGGTGAGGAAATTGAGGCACAGAGAGGTTAGGTCATTTGTCTGAGATCACCCAGCTAGTGAATGTCAGGGCTGGATCAAACCCAGGCAGTTAGAGCAGAGTCCTTGCTTTGAACCCTCCTGCAAACACAGACGCTACATAGCCTGGCCCAGCGCTCAGCCAGAAGTGGCATCCCCAGGGGACACAGTGAAGTGCAGCCCTTCTCACTGTGACTACCACACAGCATCTAATGAACATCAATGTTTATAAAAAGCAGCACAGGCAAATGGGCAGAGGCCCCAACAAGATCTGTATACTGGTGGGTTCGGCAGAGCAGGACTGCCCAGGGCAGCGGGCACCAGCACGGTCATTTGGGGCAGAATAACTGAGAGATGGCCTCAGCAGCCACACAACAGGGAGCAGGGGAAAGAAGGCAGAAGTGTCAATTCCAGTGGTGGTGAATGCTCTGGGATTGGATCACTCTGCAATAAAACATGGTAGGGACACTGCGAATGGTTCCTGGAAGTCTAACATTCGTAGTTGGAGTTATGAGAATTCTGCTTTAACTGTAGGTGTTACTATTATCGTTACAGCTAAGCTGACCTGGCCTGAAGATGCACAGGCTGCTGCTGTAAATATCGCCAAGCTCCACTGTTCATCTTGCTGAACCTTCTATTTATCTTGGTGCATCCACCAAAACTTCAAATGTTAAAATCCCGTTACCCCAGTTAGATCAAGCTCTTAACTTGTACAAGCCTTCCAGATAACGCATATGATTTAGGTTCCTGGCATCTTAATGCACACATCTACACTTCTGGGTTGCTTGCGTATTATTTCCTTCATTTGGCAGTTGCTCAATTTGGTGGGTCAACAGCTATTTCACTTTTATTTCCTGATCATAAATAGTAAATTACTGGAAGATAGAGCTTGTGTCTCCAGCATTTCGACAGCCCCCAGTAAATGTTAGAGGCCTTTTCACAGAGTATGCCTTCAATTAATGTTCAAGTAAATCAATTAAAAATTTATAAATATTTAATACTTAAGACTGCCCCGTAAAACAGTACTTTCAACCTCATCATTTCTTTTGCAGGAACAATAGCATAAACTGACTTCTTCGTTCTAATTTTAGGTTAAAACAGAAAAACTCGTGGCACAACTGAAACCCTAAAACAAACCCTGAACACGTTTATTGTATGCCAAGTCTATGGAAGACTCTTTTAACACTAAATCAGAGTTGGTCCATACCAAAAACTGCTGTCCATAAACTCAACCCCGCTGCTTCCCCATTAGCCACAGAATTTACGACCATCAGGAGTTTTCCTTATGTTCTTTTGTTAATCCTTTACTAATTCTAAGTACCTTAAGGCAAATGTTAGTTGATGAAATAATAGTTGTTGCTGTGACTCAGGGATGAAAAAGCTGCTCCAATTTATGCTATAATTTTTTTTTTCTTACATGGGCAGGCTCCAGGAATCAAACCCGGGTCTCCAGCATGGCAGGTGAGAATTCCACCACTGAGCCACCACTGCATTGCATTGCCCTACCATAACTTCTAAAGTCAATGGTTTTCAATGTGTTGAAGTTGTTTCAGGATGGTTGAGAGTACTGGTAACCAGGTCCCAGTCTCTGGACCAACCCCTGTGCAAAGACAGAATGGAGCCAGGGAACAATGGAGTAACACAAATTGAGACTGCTTGTCATGGAAACTGCGAAAATCTCTGTTCTACAAAACATTGCCAGATACCACCACCTTAGTTATGATTTAGAATAGGGGTTGAAACACTACAGCTCAAGGGTCAAGTCCAGCCTGCCCTCTGTTTTTTGTAAATAAAATTTCAACGCACACAGCCTCTTCATTTGTTTACGTATCATCTGCGGCTGCTTTCACAACACTGCAACTGCACAGTACATTTCAACAGAGAGGGAATGGCCTCTAGCCATTTACAGAAAAAAAATATTTACCATCTAGCCCTTTACAGAAAAAAATCTGCCAACCAACACAAAGTCACAACTACCAAAACCGGAGTGACAATTTCAAACGATACCAAAATTCACTTCGCCAAGCCAAAGCCCAGCCTCCTAAGACATCGGAATTTAATCAGGGCCATTAACTTTTCTAAGTACCCGTATAGTTCAGTTCTTAAATCATTAGCATGAAGCTTATTCAAAAGGAGCACACTTTACCATAAGGTAGTAATAGGGGAAGTAGAAAATATGGGTCCTGCCCTTAACACTGGCAATTGACATCTAACCTGTGTGCAGAAAATCATCTATTTGTGGGTCTTGGTGCATTCCCTTCCATTTACAAAAGAGTTTTACGTGTTCCCTTAATTCCAGGGGTTGGGACAAACTCTAAAACATTAAAATGCTTAAGTAAAAAATACCATTGAAATTTACAA
This sequence comes from Myrmecophaga tridactyla, assembly GCA_004026745.1. Classification (NCBI taxonomy): domain Eukaryota; kingdom Metazoa; phylum Chordata; class Mammalia; order Pilosa; family Myrmecophagidae; genus Myrmecophaga; species Myrmecophaga tridactyla. The sequence goes on along the minus strand of PVIY010010855.1, from coordinate 31,623 downwards.
GAGTTTTACGTGTTCCCTTAATTTCAGGGGTTGGGATAAACTCTAAAACATCAAAATGCTTAAGTAAAAAATACCATTGAAAACCCAATCCGCCGGTGTTTAAGATACAATAGTTTGTTTGTTTTTCTTTTTGCATGGGCAGGCACCGGGAATCAATCCCAGGTCTCTGGCATGGCAGGCGAGAACTCTGCCACTGAGTCACCGTGGCCCACCTACAATACAATGGTTCTTATTTCCACCTTTGATGCTTGCCTAGCTCTTGCCTTGCTAGCTTGGCCTCTCCCACGGGGCTCTCTGGCCAGGCAGCTTTTGCTGAGTGATGCATATACGCCACCTGCAGGAGCCCTCTACTACCCACTCTTTATGCCCTTTTCTTCCCTCACCCCAACCCTCGCATCGCCCAGGAAGCTTGACTAGCAGAGGAGAGCAGTGTTACCCCTCTTTCCTTCTATAATGTGTTTTTCTCACACCCGTCTTTCAGGCATAAAGAAAGGAAAAGAAGAGAAAGAGGGAAATTTTAGACAGGAAAGGTTAGGGGTAAGAAGTCAAAATGTAGTAAAGAAAAGAGATGTTGAAAAAGGTGAAAGAAAATTACTGAATTACACAAGGGATAAAAACGTATCAATAAAGACGTAATAAAGAATCATGCTGTCCAAAGAGAAAGAAAGCCATGGATGATGATGGTGGTTAATAGTACAATTAAAAGAATGTTCTTCTGTGAACTAGAACAAATGTATGTCACGGTTACAAAGTGTTAGTAACAGGAGGGTGTATGGGAAAAATACAACTAATGCAAAGTATGGACTATATTTAACAGTGATGTTGTAATATTCTTTCACCATCTGTAACAAAGGTACCATACCAATGCTAAGTGTCAGTAATGGGGGGGAAGGGGTATAAAGGGTGTGGGATTTTTTATTTTTGAGCAATGAAAATGTTCCAAATTGATTGTGGTGATAAATGTACAACTTTGTGACTATACCAAGAGCCACAGATTGTACACTTTGATCTGACTGTATGGTATGTGAATAAAACTGTTTTAAATTAAAAATAAGACAATAGGTTACCTTTAAAAAAATAAAAGAGGCTAAAAAAAAAAAACAATCTGGAAAAAAAAAGAGAGAGAAAGGAAGTAAAAATCTCTTGGTCTGGCCAGATGTAAGGTATTTTAGCTTTACCCACTGACTTCGTCCTTTCAAGACACACGTTACACCTGCTCAGAGGGCATGCGTCTGATGTTGCACGCCATCTGCTTTCAATCCAGGGAGAATTACCACGATGGTGACAGATCTCTCTCTTAATACGTATGAAGCCCCTTGTGTGCAGGCTTCCATTTCCCCAAATTTCACAGCACACTGTAATGTCTTTGTCTTACTTCACATTCAATGGAGCCAAATGGCTACACTGTGGAAGAGGCCATTGTCTACTACTACTTACTTCTCAAAACCAAATCAAGAACTGGATCTAAAACACCAGCTCAGGACCCACCTCAACTATTTCAGTCCTTCCAGTCATTGAGAAAAGGGATCCCTCTGCAGTCTACGTTTTCACTATTCTAAAACCTGAGCTCAGGGACTGCCTGAGTTGGGCTCCATCACTTCAACATCTGAACAAAGCTTCTGTTCAAAGCATCAAAATGAGAAAATATACAACACATTTTGAATATCTGGTAAATTTTAATTGCTTTGTGTTGAATTTATGTATGTAATAATAACACCAAATACAGTAGGGTCTATTTTAAAGATAATGAACCTTACCTATCCATAGAGTGGGAGGCTGGGCCAGGACTCGAATGAGGCAGAGGGTGCCTAGGACACAACATTTAAGGAAATATTTCACTTGTGCAAGTGCAGGTTTGGTGATCTTTGACGAATGAGTAATAAGAGTCTGGATAAATGCTTCATGTTTCCATCTCCTGAGTGGCACAATTCTGAGCTGCCTTTTATGGGCTACACAGAAGGATGGCATGATTGCGTTCCAGTCATCCGCAGCAGTGACCACTCCATTCTGTCCTGCTCTCACTCTTGCTACATGGATCGCTTCCCAAGCACTACTTCCTGAATGCAAACCTGTATCCAAGTTCCACTCTCCGGGGAAGTCTAAGCTAAGAGAGTTGATCTGTCACAGGAAGCAGAGGCTCAGGATGGGATTCTGGAACTAGGGACTCACCCATTGCCAGCTCAGAGCAATAGTGGATTGAGAAGAGTAGAGGTGGAAGATGAACCATTGGATTCTCTATTTGGACACTATGGGGACATGGGGTTTATAAGGAATATTAGGCTGTCTGGTTTTAGTCAACTGAAGCCAAAGAGCAGACTATGTTTAAAATTCTATTCAGGACTTTTTATTAAAGAAAAGGTGTTACAGTAGTATTTGATAGGTCTCCTGGTCTCCCATGTCTAAAACAGGATCTGGATAGGATAAGAGTGGGACTCTGAGACCTGGATGTAGAAAGGCCTACGAATCTTGAACTTCTAGAATCCTCTCAACTCCCACATTGGGAAAAGCAGTACCTGCTCTCCTGCAGGAGAACCGTCTCCCCTCACCTGAACAGCCTGCAAGGACTGCACCTGAGGCAGGTGTGTCACATGATAGAGCTTGCCCACCTCAAGAGCTACCCCTGCCTCCTCTCACTGTCCCCAGACTAGGTCACACCAATGCCAGAGGAAGGAAATGAAGTCCCTCCTCTGGCAGGAAAGAGGTCACACGCTATTTGAAGTGCAAGATCTGCTAATGTGTACTGGCAAGAACCTTGAGAATGGAAAATACATATAAGAATGAATCTCCAGGGTTTGGGACTAAGAGGCAGAAAATATAGGGAGAATTTATTGATATAAGAGGTCTGTCTTATGATGTGGGAGTTTAACATTCCAGCAAGATCACCTAAAGTTGGCTAAAAATGTGGCTGCAATGATCCCTTGGAGATTGAACATAGCATAAGAGTATTGACATAGAGTATTGACATTAGACTCAGAGAGGTAAAAATGTTAGAATGGATTTAGTTAGTAAGACTTGGAGAACTCACCACCTGAATGTATTCTGCAGAAGGGCCTCTGAAGATGCTCCCTTCACTAAGGCAATAAGGAATACACAGGTGAAAGGTATACCAGAGTCACCAAGACATTAGACAATGGTCACCTTCTGTAGGTTAAGACTGACAGTAAGAACAACCACCATGGAACTAGTGACATCAGAGACAAGCCCAAAGGTTAGCCAGGCTGGAGTAGCAAGCAGGGTTCTGTGCTTCCAATAACTGGAACGCATGAGTCTGGAAACCAATATATGGATGTAGGATTGTCCTCTTGTCATAATTACTCTCAGAGACCGATAGCATAATGTGTGCTTCCTCTCTGCAATCTTCAAATCTGCTTTATTAAAAGTCCAAGTTCACTGAGAGAGGATGCTTCTACCTGCAGACTTGGGCAAGGGGCCACTTACTTGAAACTACAACAACCAGTTAATCATACGGGGCTCCTGTTGCCAGTAGACCAGAAGCCAAAGAAAGGCCCATTGTAAACGTGGGAGTTGATCCTGATTACAGTAAAGACCTAGGATTGACACTACACAATAATAGGGACAGATAGGAGACTGTCTGGAAACCAGGGAATTCACTAAGACGTTTCGTGGTATTTCTGTGTGCAGTAATAACATTAAATGAGGATTCTCAGTAATCACAGCCCAACCAGTATAAACAAATAAGGACTCAGATCTCTAAGGGACAAAGATCTAGGTCACTGACCCGGCAGGCAATCTCTATCTGTTTAAACACTTTTGGAGAGTTAATGAACTCTAGAATGGGGTCTAAAGGAGCAAGATGATGAAGATCATTTACAGCCTCAGGACCAGCTACAAAGTGTGGACTGTAGCTTGTTCCAACACCCCTCCTGTTTTACATCTTTCACAGAATTGTAGCTAATCATTATCTTGCTGTGAAGGTCCTGTGATAGGTGGGTTTAAGAAGGCATAAATAGAACTGAGTCATGCAAGGGACAGACTGTAGCATATATCTCTTGAGCCTCACATCCTTTTGGTCTACTTTTTTACTCTTGCCTTTGGTGGAAAAAAAAACAGCTTCACACAAATGTAATCTAATAGCAACTCTCCTAGCCTGCACCAAGAATCTCTCACTTTCTGCCCAAGAGCTTTCTTCCATTGCAGTATAAGGGAACTGTGAGAACTCATCCAACTCTCACACACATGCAATATGAAAAGTTATGAAGGAGTTAACATCCCATGGCAACTCTAGCCAATGGGAGATGGGAGCGTGTGGACAAAGGCTCTCCTTTTCATCCTTTAGGTTTACAATTCCAAAGGGCAGTTTATTAACTAGTCAAGAGGTACTGATGTGAATGAACCATTATGTCCAGTAGTGACCCCAAGTTGATAGCACACCTTCACATTGCTTTCCCCTCCTCCTCTGTTTTACTATCCCCTGTTCCTCAGATCACTTCCTAAATAGATAAATTACCTACAAAAGCTCTTGTCTCAGGTTCTGTTTTCTGGGTAGACAAATCCTAAAACAAGTACTGGCCTCATAGCGTTGCTGCAAAAATTAAATAGTTACTGTGTCTAAATCACTTAGAATAATGCCTGACATTTATCATCATCATCTTTTTAAAAAAATTCCAACAACATTTTATATTCTGGGTCATGCAGCCTTTTACCTTTATAAAATGATGAAAGCCACACATGAACACAATAACTGATTTTATAGCTACAATTGACCATATTTTTTCTCTTCCAAGTCAAATTTTGTGTGTACATATATAGCCTGATGATCATAACCGGGCAAAACTTCACCTCTCTGCCAGATTTTTCCCCTCATATAAATGAAGATAATGGTAAAGTATATTCATAGATTCACAAATATTGAAAAACACTCATAATATAAATTAGTCATCTAGTCTTAATTCTTAATGCTATTAGAAGTATAATTCTAAAGACTAAGATAATTCTAAAATAATGATGAGGAATATGGCAATGTCCATCAGAAAGATGTAAACATTAAAACAAACAGTCTCAGTATCAGGAAACTCAAAGAGAAAGAAAAGTACAATATGTGACAAAGAAGCTAAATGAAACTCTTAAACCTGGAAGTACTCACCTATGTAGTATTTTTTGCCAAAAACAGTTTATGTGAATCTAATTATGAAGAAACAATCAGATTAATCTAGATAATGGGACATTCTAAATAAAACTGGCCTGAATACTAGGAAAAATGTCTATAATATCAAAGACAAAAACAAAAACAAAAAATGTACGTGGAGGGCCTCTTTTAGATTAAAGGATCAAGTATTTATCTCCATCCATCTATATATGTGTATATATACATGTTAGCATCTTAGATTATATACACTTGAAGAAATTTGAATATGGAAGGCATGCCGGTATTATTATATCAATATTAAATCCCTCGGATATGATAATGCTATGGTGGTTCTGATGGGAGGAGATTAAGAACCTGTCTGTGGAACAATTTTATAGGAAGCCAAATTTCTGGAGGAGTTGGAGGTCACGGTTAAAATCATACTCTTATATTGAGGAACTAAGCCAAGCTGCTTACTGTCTCTATGATGGGTCTGTGATATTTCTGGCATTTTAGTAGAGAAGAACCCCTGAACCGCTAGTAAGAGAGCAATTCTGGACTGGAAGCTTGGGAGAGATCACATTAAAACCAATAGAAAAAGAGAGATGAATAGAAGCAGGTAGGGGTAGTGGGAGAGAAAGAGGGCAAGATGCTTCCACTCAGGAACAGCATGTAATTCAAACACAAATAAGAAAAACAAAGAGATCAAACAATATCATCAATAAGAGCATCAATTCTCTGTAAATGAAATTAATTTTCCTAAAATATCTGACAGAGGCTTTATAAGATGTTTAGCGTATAAGGAAGTATCTTCCATTAAAAAAGTACAACAAATGACAAGACAAGATAGGCAAAATTAAAAACCAACCAATCAGGAATCTTAGCAATGAAAAATATAGTTACTGAAATGATTCCATAGATGGGACAAATTCTAGAATAAATACAGTGGAATAGAGAATTAGTGGATTTTAGAAAACAGCACGGATGAATTCATTCACAATGGAGAACAAAGATAACAAGGTTTACTGTTTTTGTTTTGTTTTATTTACCTTTAATAACAGTGAAGAGACAAGGAGCACAGACTGAGAGGCTCCAAAACACATCTACAGCAACATATGGCTAAGAAGATATTAGATCCTATTTTCTAAGTGCTAAAAAAAGTTAGCTATCAACCTGGAATTGTGTAGCCAGCCAAACTAATATGCAAGAGTAGGAGTAAAATGAAGATATTTAAAATATATAAACTGAGAGTGGGTACTATGCACACATCCACATTAGGAATACAATTAAAAATCTATTTTAGCAAGAAGAAAAGGGAAACTAAAAGGAAAGTGGTTATCACAGAAAACTGATAATCATGTCAGTAAATTTAATTAACTAGTCACTATCAGAAACCTGTGCGTGTGCTCTATAAAAGGTAAAACAAAAAGCATAGACAACGACAGCGAAGTTGGCACTTCATTCATTAGAAATAGGGTGTACAAGATTTTGTTACGCATGGAAGGAGGATAGAAATAATGAATAAATTTAAATTGTATTTAAAAAATCTACAAACATATATGTTAAAAAATATGAAGGAGTAACTGGAAAAAGAAAAGAATGACTTCCAAACCATCAAAGGAAAGAGAAAAGAATGCATACAACTTTTCTTTCAACCAAATAGAAAGCAGGAAAGGAGATACAGAGATAGGAATGAGCTTAAACTATGTCAGCTATCAAAGTAAATATAAAGCGATCAAACTCATCTATAAATAAAGAAAATCCAACTGGATACAAAAACATGAATAATCCAGAATAATCTGCCCATCTCAAGGTCCTTAATCTTAATCACATTTGCAAAGTTCTTTCTACTACGTAGGGTAACATATTTACAGTTTGCAGGAATTAAGGCCTGTTTGGGGGCCAAAATTCTGCCCACCACACCTGTATATTTTGCTATTCACAACAGCAGGAATCCCTGATAGACTAGCCCAGTCTCAGCAGACACTTTTCAACGTATGTTTACTACTATTATTATTAGGTTACTTGCATTTTCACATCATTGACACCACTTCATACTAAATAATTGAAGATAATTAAGTGTAGGCTAAGGAGTTTTGAGTACAGCAGATAAAGGCAAAATGTGAGGCTGGGTAAGAGAAAAATGTGAGAGTTGGAATTTTTCATAGCTTAGAAAGCAAGCAATGGAGAAACAAATTATTTATAAACCAATGCAAGGCAGGCTTCTCACCAATGATCAGAGTAACCCAACAGCTATATACGTTGTGGCAATTAATGCTTTCTTCTGAACTTCAATTGGTTGTTCTCTTCAGAGTGTCCATAACTTAGAAATCTAAATTTTATATTTTTCCCTTTGAAAGTATTTCTCAAGTAATGTGTAAAGAGAGGAGAGAAAAAGTCCTCTTTGTAAGATAAAACTTCTTGAGTTTTAGCGTATGCAATGAGTATGATAGGAATATGAGAAATGAGTATGACATGAGAATGATATTTTTAGTGTTAAATTACATGACAAGAATCTATAAGGATTCTCAGTCTCACAAGTTAAATGGGCTGAAGTAAGAATACTTGGTGAACATGTACATCTAAAGGAGAGAAAGGACTGAGATTTCTAATCATACAGCTAATGCCTTGGAAATGTGTACTAACAAGAAGAAAAAGCTTGCTATCCCATACAACTTAGAATACAATTTGTTCTTTAATGTGACCTAAATTTTTCAGCTTGTTTTCCGGTACGACTTACTAGTACAGACCAGCCATCATTCTGTTTCACATTTTCAGGAGTTAATTCATCCATGACTCTTGATTGCCATTACTGCCTGATATATCACATATTTCTTTTGCTCTTTATATAACTCAAAGGCAATGATAATTTCAGTCACAGTTTCAAAGTTACACATGCAGCTTCTCAGGCTTTCTGACTTTTGTGATCAGTCATGTGCTACTGTTTTAGCAAACAGTAAATACAGTTCAGTTTGGAAATTCACTTTGTGGCTCAGTGTACCAGTTAGTAAAAGCAAATTTTAAATAAATGATACATTTCCAATGGTAAGATAAAGAGTATGTTCACGCACCATATTAACTGCAACATCAGGTAATAGGGCCATTTTATAAAATTAAAGCAAGATATTAAGGGGCCCGTAGGAATAAACTCATCAGGAAGTTCACCTAACAGCTTTCCCACTCAAATATAATTTTTCTGTGGCCAATCATGAGCATCTCAAGCAGAGTAATTCTTTTTCTTCCACCACCATGATTGGTGTCTTAGTCTGCCAGACTGCTAGGATAAATGTCACATGATGGATTGGTTTAAATAATGGGAAGTCCAATCAGCAAGGCCTGCCCTCTCCTCTCCTACAAATCTGTAACATTCTGGTGCTAGCTACCAGCAAATCTTGGAGTTCCTTGTCTTATATCTCTGCTCCCTTTCACATGGCAATGTCCTTTCCTTTCTGGTTTCTGTGACTTCTGGATGCTTTTTATAAGGCCTCCAGTAATCAAGATTAAAATACACCCTCTTTCAGTTCACTAAAAATAGCATCTCCTTCTTATTTACAATATTTACAATGGTTTCACACACACAGGGATGTGGGTTAAGATTAAGAACATATTTGTTTTCTTCCTGGGATACATAACACAATCATCAACAGCTGGGAAAAGTTAATTAAATCAAATATTCTGGTCAACTATAATATCAGAAAAACAAATTTGTAGAAATGGACTTCCAGCTGGCCTAAAGCCTAGTTGTGCTCGAAGTATCCAGGGATTCCTGAGAAACTGAGCTACATCTCACCGGGTCCTACACTTATCACTCAGAAATGTACTGGAGTTAGTGGAGAAACATACTGAATCTGTTTGCAAGGACCTGCTGTGAAGGTGAGCTCCGGGGAAAGCAGAACAGCTGGGAGAGGCCAGGAGCAGGGCTGGGAGAGTAAGGTGAGGCCAATGAGGCACCTAGGAGGCAAAATTTAAGGAGGCATTCACTTTCAGAAGCTGACACTGCAACTGCACCCCCCAGAGACTGAATGCCTCCTTAAATTTTGTGCTTCAGGCTATTTACTCCCCTCACCTTAATCCTGGCCTTGGCAAGAAGGATATACAACAAACAGGCAAAGGGAACCTGAATATATGCCCGATGGTACCCACAGGCCATGCTGGGGTTTCTCTGACAGCTATTAAGTCCCTGTGGGAAACTGGGGGTATCTGGGAAACATTCACCTCTGTCTGGGAGCATACCGCTTTGTCTGGTTTATGTAATTACCTACCTAGAGATAAATTTCAGTGTCCTTTGCAATTAAATAAGCTTTACTTCCTCCATGTCTCTTGGCATCTTTCCATTGATTACATCATCATCTTGCCGTATCACCTATGCAACACTTAATGCTAAAATAAGATCCAAAATCAAAGCACAGAAAATCAAGGTCAGCATTACAAACATCAGGGACTGTACTGCAGGTGTAGAGAAGTTGCAGGCAATAGCAGAGCTATGGGAAGAAGCGAGGTAAGGCAGGTTATTTTCCATATTCATTAGAAGATTCTGCTAGTCATTTGAAAGGTTCTTAATCAAGTTTTTCCTTTTTATTTTTTTTCACCTTTTCTATGTCCAAGAAATAAATCAACCTGTTAACAGTTCCAAATAAAAATTAGCTAATCCAGGGTGGGCAATGGTGGTTCAGTGGCAACAGTTCTCGCATGCCATGCTGGAGACCCGGGTTCAATTCCCTGAGGCTGCACATGCCAAAAAAAAAAAAAAAAAAAAAAAAGTTATTCCAATACTTTTCCTGTCGTGTGACAGGAAAGCCAAAGAACCACAAGGATTGTGGCAAGCCAGCAACAGGTGGTCACAGAATCCTGAGAGAAAGGAAGCCTGTCCAATAACTTGATTTTGGACTTCTTCTAGTCTCAAACATGGGCCAATAAATTCACATTGTTTAAGCTAACCCATTATGTAGCATTTCCCATTGCAGCCTGGTAAACTGAGACAGAAGGTATGTGTCATGGTCAGGTTCACGTGTCAACTTGGCCAGGTGGTGGTACCTGTTTGTCTGGTTGGGCAAGTGCTGGCCTGTCTTTTGCTATGAGGACATTTCATAGAATTAAATCATGATCAAGTCAGCGGCATCCACAGCTGATTCCATTTGTAATCAGCCAAGGGGAGTGTCTTCTTTAATGAGTGATGCTTAATCTAATCACTGGAAGCCTTTTAAGGAAGATTCAGAAGAGAGAGATTCTTTTCCTGCTTCGGCGGGCAAGCCTGTCCTGTGGAGTTCGTCCAGACTCTCCATCAGAATCGTCATCTCCACAGCCTGCCCTATAGATTTTGGACTCTACGTTCCCATGGTTACATGAGACACTTTTATAAATTTTATATTGACAAATATTTCCTGTTGATTCTGTTTCTCTAGAGAACCCCAACTAATACACAACTTTACAATGTAAACTGGAATCTCAACCTTGCATGGTGTCTGCCATTAAAGTGAGGGCATTGATTGGAAAGTAGTGGAACTCTGAAAAATGGGACAGTGACATCTGGATTGATAATGATGGCTGTGGAGAGGTAGAAGGCCTAGATCATGCTGAGTATTTTCTAGATAACCCTGTAATAGTCTCTGAGCACACAGGTGCCCCACCTCCAGCCTGCCTTGAGAAGATGGCCACCCAACCTCCACTTGAAGGTGTTAACTATGGAATGATTAATACTATTTCACCAGATGAAACTGCAAATGAATGCACTGAAGCAATTGGCTTGGAGATACTTTTAATTCTTTTCATGACTCACACCCACCAACCCTCATTTCTTCCAGACCTATAACTAAGCTAAAGTCCCAAAAGGCCACAAAAGGTGAGGTACAAATTTCACCCATGAGGGGATATGCTATACTCCAAAAGAACTGCATGAGTATTCCAATTTATATAGACAGAAATCAGGGGAATATGTGTGGCAATGGATTTTAAGGGTGTGGGATAATATGGGAGGAATACAAAGCTGGATCAGGCTGAATTTATTGATATGGGCCCGCTAAGCAGAGATTCTGCATTCAATGTTATGTATAGCTTGAAGGGTTAGAAAAGGTATGAATGGTTTGTTTGGATGGTTGGCTGAAACATGGATCAAAAGGTGGCCGACATTACCTGAGGTTGAAATGCCAGAACTGCCCTGGTATAATGTAGATGAGGTGATCCAGAGGCTTAGAGAGATTGGAATGTTAGAGTGGATTTATCATGCAAAGCCTGCTCTTACACCCCAGGATTGTCCGGAGGATGCACCTTTACCAGAACAGTGAGAAATAAATTTGTGAGACTAGCACCATCATCCCTGAAGAGCTCTGTAGTTGCACTTCTCTGTAGGTCATATATTACTGTGTGAACTGCTGTCACTGAGGTGGAATCCTTAAACACAATGGGGATAACCAGATCCTAAGTTGGCAGAAGTCACCAAAGACAGGGTGGGCATGGCTATTCTAAAAGACAGCAAACTCAAAGCAGTCATCAAAATTACGTGACTCACAGGTGTTGGCTAGTAAATCATGAGGTACCTAGAAATACAATAGAAGGGCAGTCTACTAAATTCTTGTTTGAGCTGTATAAAAAAAAACAGTTCTAAGTCAAATGAACAGAAGTATAACTTGAATGACAAAAACACAGAGTTATGGCCCCTTAATCAATTTCAAGACTTGAGACAGTTTACAGACCCAGAGCCCCTTGAATGAAGGGGGGCAGGTCCCTTTGGGGGAGAACCCTGTTACACAGCCACAAATCTATACTATTAATCTTCCTCCAAGCCTTCCCCAAGGAGACTGATGGCCTTTTACCAGGGTAACTGTGCATTGGAGAAAAGGAAATGATCATATATTCTGGAGATTATTAGACACTGGTTCAGAAGTGACATTAATTCCAGGGGAACCAAAACATCACTCTGGTCCACCAGTCAGAGTGGGGGCTTATGGAGGTCAGTACGATTGACAGAATTTTAGCTCAGGTCCATCTCACAGTGGGTCCAGTGGGGTCCTGGACCCATTCTGTAGTTATTTCCTTAGTTAGAGAATGTATAATTGGAATAGACACACTGAGCAACTGGCAGAATCCCCACATTAGCTCTAACTTGTGCAGTGAGGGCTATTGTGAAAATAAGAAAAAATGGGAAAAGCCATGTGGAAGCCACTAGAATTGCCCCTACCTAGCAAAATAGTAAATCAGAAGCAATGCCGGATTCCTGGAGGGATTGCAGAGATTACTGCCATTCATAAGGACTTGAAGGATGCAGGAGTGGTGATTCCCAACACATCCCCATTTAACTCTCTTATTTGGCCTGTGCACAAAACAGATGGCTTTTGGAGGATGACAGTGGATTATCGTAAGCACCAGAAACAGTTTGCTTATACTTTCACTGTCCTACCTCAGGGGTATATCTACTCTCCAGCCCTATGTCATAATTTTGTCCACAGGGACCTTGAATGTTTCTCCCTTCCACAAGACATCACACCAGTCCATTATATCGATGATATCATGTTGATTGGACCTAGTGAGCAAGAAGTAGCAACTACTCTAGACTTACTGATAAGGCATTTGCGTGTCAGAGGATGGGAGATAAATCCAACAAAAATACAGGGGACTGCCATCTCAGTGAAATTTCTAGGTGTCCAGTGGTGTGGGGCATGACGAGATTTCCCTTCTAAGGTGAAGGATAAATTGCTGCATCTGGCCCCTTCTACAACCAAAAAAGAGGCACAATGCCAAGTTGGTCTCTGGATTTGGGTGACAACATATTCCTCATTTGGGAGTGCTACTCTGGCCCATTTATCAAGTGACCAGAAAAGCTGCTAATTTTGAGTAGGGACCTGAACAAGAAGAGGCTGTGCAACAGGTCCAGGCTGCTGTACAAGCTGCTCTGCCACTTGGACCATGTGATCCAGCAGATCCAATGGTGCTGGAAGTGCCAGTGGCAAATAGAGATGCTGTTTGGAGACTTTGGCAGCCCCCCTATAGGAGAATCGCAATGCAGATCCTTAGGATTTTGGAGCAAAAGCCTTACCATCTGCTGCAGATAACTACTCTCCTTTTGAGAAACAGCTCTTGGCCTGCTATTGGGCTTTAGTAGAGACTGAACGCTTAACCTTGGGCCACGAAGTTACCCTGAGACCTGAGTTGCCTATCATGAGCCGGGTATTGTCTGACTCACCAAGCCATAAAGCTGGGCATGTGCAGCAGCACTCTATTGTAAAATGGAAATGGTATATACGAGATAGGATCAGAGCAGGTCCTGAAGGCACAAGTAAGTTACATGAGGAAGTGGTCCAAATACCCATGGTCTCCACTCCCGCCACATTACTTTCTCTTTCCCAGACCACAGCTATGGCCTCTTGGGGAGTTCCTTACAGTGAACTGACTGAGGAAGAGAAAACTCAGCCCTGGTTTACAGATGGTTCAGCACAATATGCAGGTACCACCCGAAAGCGGACAGCTGCAGCACTACAACCTCTTTCTGGGGTGTCCTTGAAGGACAACAGTAAGGTGAAATCCTCCCAGTGGGCAGAACTTCAAGCAGTGCATCTGGTTGTTCATTTTGCTTGGAAGGAGAACTGACCAGAGGTACATTTGTATTCTAATTCATGGGCTGTTGCTAAAGGTTTGGCTGGATGGTCAGGGACTTGGAAAGAACAGAATTGGAAAACTGGTGACAAAGAGGTCTGGCGAAGAGGTATGTAGATAGACCTTTCTGAGTGGGCTAAAAACATGAACATATTTGTGTCCCATGTGAATGCACACCAGAGGGTGACTTCAGCAGAGGAAGGTTTTAATAACCAAGTGGACAAGATGACTTGTTCTGTGGATACCAGTCAGCCTCTTTCCCCAGCAATTCCTGTCATTGCCCAAAGTGGTCATGGTGGTAGGGATGGAGGTTATGCATGGGCTCAGCAACATGGACTTCCACTCAATAAGGCTGACCTGGCTACAGCCACTGCTGAGTGCCCAACCTGCCAGCAGCAGAGATCCACACTCAGTCCCTGATATGGCACCATTCCCCAAGGTGACCAGCTGGCTACATAGTGGCAGGTTGATTACAGTGGACTGCTTCCTTCATGGAAGGGGGCAGTGATTTTTTCTAACTGGAATAGACACATACTCTGAATATGCGTTTGCTTTCCCTGCACACAATGCTTCTGCCAAAACTACCATCCGTGGGCTTACAGAATGCCATCTTCATCGTCTGGTATTCCACACAGCATTGCTTCTGATCAATGAATACACTTCACAGCAAATGAAGTGCGGGAATGGGCACATGCTCATGGAACTCTCTGGTCTTACCATGTTCCCCATCATCCAGAAGCAGCTGGATTGATAGAATGGTGGAATGGCCTTTTGAAATCTCAATTACGGTGCCAGCTCGGTGGCAAAAACTTGAAAGGCTGGGGTAATTTTCTCCAGGAAGCTGTGTATGCTCTGAATCAGCATCTGCTGTATGGTGCTGTTTCTCCCATAGCCAGGATCCATGGGTCCAGAAACCAAGGGGTAGAAATGGGAGCAGCACCACTCACTATTACCCCTAGTGATCCACTAGGAAAATTTTTGCTTCCTGTCCCTAGACCCTGAGCTCTGCAGGTCTACAGGTTTCAGGTCCAAAAGAAGGAGTGTTTCCATTAGGAGAAACAACAATGATTCCATTGAACTGGAATCTAAGACGGCCACTCTGGGCTACTCATGCCCTTGGATCAAGAAGACAAGAAGGGAATTACATTACTGGCTGGGGTGATTGATCCTGACTATCAGGGAGAAATAGGACTGCAACTCCACAATGGAGGTAAAGAAGAATTTTCCTGGAATATAGGAGATTCCCTAAGGTGTCTTTCAGTACTACCATGCCCTGTGATTAAAATCAATGGAAAAGTGCAACAACCCAATCCAGGCAGGGCTACCAATGCGTCTGAAACTTCAGGAATGGAGGTTTGGGTCACCCCACCAGGCAAGGAACCACGGCCAGCTGAAGTGCTTGCTGAAGGCAAAGGGAACATGGAATTGGTAGTTGAAGACGGTAGTGATAAATATGAACTATGACCACGTGATCAGTTACAGAAATTAGGACTGTAATGCTGTTATGTTCATGTTACACTAGTAAGTTGTAAGATATCAAGTTTAAGAATGAATATTATGCAAGGACATGCACCTTATTCTGGAGAGATTTAATGTGTTTCCAGTTATATGCAAGACAGTTGAGTATTGTTAGGTGAAAAAAAAAGTCTTTTATTGTTTTCTACTTAGAAATTAGGTATGGTTTAAGGTGATGAGTACAGCTGCCTAATTGACAAGGGATGGACTGTCATGGTCAGGTTCATATGTCAACTCGGCCAAGTGGTGGTACCTGTTTGTCTGGTTGGGAAAGTGCTGGCCTGTCTTTTGCTATGAGGACATTTCATAGAACTAACTGTGATCACGTCAGCTACATCCATAGCTGATTCCATTTGTAATCAGCCAAGGGGAGTGTCTTCTTTAGTGAGTGATGCTTATTCTAATCACTGCAAGCCTTTTAAGGAGGATTCAGAAGAGACAGGTTCTCTTCCTGCTTCAGCAGGCGAGCCTCTCCTGTGGAGTTTGTCCAGACCCTCCATCGGAATCGTCAGCTTCACAGCCTGCCCTACAGATTTTGGACTCTATGTTCCCAGGGTTATGTAAGATGCTTTATAAACTATATATTTACAAATATTTCCTGTTGATTCTGTTTTTCTAGAGAACCCTAACTAATACAGGATGTCTGGAAGGCAGGCCTCTACATGTGGTTTCCCCAGCACAGCAGCCAGACATCTCGTAAGGTGGCTGAGCACTCCAAAAGCAAGTGTTATGAAAGCTAGGAAGGAGAAGATGCTGGTCTCTTCAGGCCTGGGCATAGCTACAGGCACATAATCACTTGTGCTGTATCCTGTCAACATTTTAATATATTGAATATAGAGTCGCCCATCTTCAAGGGGAGGATAACACACCCCACCTCTTGATGGGAAAATGTCAAAGAATTTTTGGCCATCTTTATCTCATCATTCTTAAACATCTTCCGTATAAGAAATTGCAATACACTAGAGCACTGCCAGAGATGCCCAGCCCATGAAATGGAGTACATTTCATACTCTCATTTTGGATCGAGTACATTTCATATTCTCATTTTGGATTGAGTGGGCTCGTGACTATTCCCTAACTTCCTCAAAACAGATGGTGACAGCAAGATCAGATCTTCAGGAAATCAGAGAAGCTACACACCAGGCAACATGAAAGACATGGTACAGCATTTGGAACTCAGCTAAGCTCTGAGCAGTGGGGAACAAACCTGATGACAATATTAAGGCTGTGTGACCATGGTTTGTCTACCACTTCACTGGTACAACCTGATCAAAATGTTCAGTAAAAGCCATGTAGCTAAATCTTATGGCCATATTTCTATCTTTAACTGACTTGACTTCCGAATGGGACTAGACTTGGCTGATCAGTATCTTATTCTTTAAATGTCATTGCATCTTGGTTTCCATGATAACATACATTCCTGGTTTTCTTCCTACTTGAAGTTTCATTTTTTCTCCATCACTTTTTCTGCTTTCTCCTCCTATGCCAACTCTCTAAAGCTGGGGGGGACTTGGTCTTTGTCCATGGCCTAATGCCTCCTGAATCTACAAGTTCATCCCCTAAATGTTCCCATGCATCAAAAAATCCATATAGAGATATATTCTAAGTTTTTATCTCCAGCCCAGACCTCTTTTTGTGGGCTTCAAGCTCATATTCCTGATTGCCTATTTTATATTTCTGCTTAGATATCTGGTAGGCATTTCAAACAAGGCGATCAAATAAAATTCCTGATTTCATTTCTCCCACTAAGCATATCTCTCCCATTCTTATCTTAGTTTCTAGCAGTCACCCTTAGTTTGTCCCTTTTCTTTTATCCCTTATACCTCATCACCCTTACCCCATCAGCTTTCCCTCTCTGTCACCTGCCATATCTAATCTAAGAGTAAGTTCTCTCAATATTACCTCCAAAATGTGTACAGCTATTTTCACTATCTGTACTGCCATCTCTCCCCTCATCTATAGCAAAACCTAACCATTTTTCTGTTTCTAATCTTATGCCTTTATATTACTACCTCCCTTCAGCAGAGAGATCTTAAAATAGAATCATATCAAGAACAGGATTTTGTTCAAAATCTAAATTTTCTGTAGCTCATAATCTAACTCAACCTGTCTAGATAACTCATTTAAACAACCCAAACTTATAGAACCCAGAATGGGAATGAGGGCTTATAATTCTGTATACTTAAGGTAACACCCAGATACATCCCAGAGTATGTTGGGCAGTTAACTAAAAAGTATCGGCAAAGTCCCTTATGGGACAGGAGAAAAATATGGAAGTATTCAGCTTTACCATTGGGGAAACCCCTGATACTGTCTCAAACACTAGGGACTCCCAAGTCAACAGGCCAAGACTTTGATTTTGAGGTTTGCTTTTGTGAAGCTTATTTCTGTAGCAGAGAACCTAAGCCTACTCATAGTCATGCCTAAGAGTTACTCCCAGAAAACCTCTTTTGTTGCTCAGATGTGGCTTCTCTAAGGCCAACTCTGCAAGTAAAATCATCACCCTCCCCACTACATGGGCCATGACCACCCAGGGGTGAAAGTCACCCTGGCTATGTGGGAGATGACTCCCAGGGATGAACCTGGCCCTGGCACCATGGGGATCGACAATGCCTTACTGACCAAAAGGGGGAAAAGAAATGTAACAAAATAAGGTATCATTGCTGTTCTAGTTTGCTAACTGCTGGAATGCAGTATACCAGAAATGGAATGGCCTTTAAAAAGGGGAATTTAATAAGTTGCAGGTTTACAGTTTTTAGGCCGTGGAAATGTCCCAATTAAAGCGAGTCTATAGAAATGTCCCATCTAAGGCATCCAGGGAAAGATACCTTGATTCAAGAAGGCCGATGAAGTTCAGGGTTTCTCTCTCAAGTGGAAAGGCACACAGTGAACACAGTCAGGGTTTCTCTCACATCTGGAAGGGCACGTGATGAACACAGAGTCATCTGCTAACTTTCTCTCCTGGTTTCCTGTTTCATGAAGCTCCCCAGAAGGCATTTTCCTTCATCTCCAAAGGTCGCTGGCTGGTGGACTCTCTGTTTCTTATGGCCATGTCATTCTCTGCTCTCTCTGAATCTCTTGGCTTTCTCTTGTCATTCTCTTTTATAGGAGTCCAGTGAACTAATCAAGACCCACTTGAATGGGTGGAGACACATCTCCACCTAATCCAGCTTAACACCCACTCTTGACTGAGTCACATCTCCAGGGAGATGATCTAATTACAGTTTCAAACATACAGTATTGAATAGGGATTAGAAGAAATAGCTGCCTCTACAAGATAGAATTAAGATTAAAACATGGCTTTTCTAGGGTACATACATCCTTTCAAACCAGCACAAGTGGCTAAGAGAGCTCAAATAAAGTTGAGAGGCTGTTCTGGAGGCTACTCTTATGCAAGCTCTAGCTAGGTATTGCAAATCACCACGGTTTGCCAAACCCCAACCAAAACCATTCCTGTTAACCCTAAAGAATACCCAGGGCTCTATCATGTATTAAGATTACTTCCCAGAAACCTACAACCTCCAGAGGGTTCCTAGGCCAGATAAGTCCTGAAACCCCATGGGGGACAGCCTCTACAAGAGCATCAACTAGTTCTATCCCTTATCTCATATTAATGACAGTGCTTTTGAACATGAAAAAGTTAGAATGGGCAGAGCCCAAATATCACTAAAGATTGGGAGAAGGATCAAAGGAGAAGGAGAAGTTATAACAGGGATTATAGGATTTAACAAATGAGTATGACTGCTGAATCATTATATTGATATTTCTTTTAGTCTCCAGTGTCTTGGAGCAGCTAGAAGGAAAACCCTAAAATTGTGGAACCATAACCCATACCAAGCTCTGAAATCTGTTCTATAATTAATTGTTACAATGTGCTTTGAAATTAATTGCTTTTTTGTAATATGTTATATTTCATAATAAAAAATGTTTTAAAAGTAGAATCAGATCACGGCAAAACCATCCACAGCCCCCCTAAACTTAGAGGGTTGCCCACCTTCCTTACCACAGCCCTAAGCCTTGCATGTTTTGGTTCCAACTACCTTTCTCATGTCATTTTTTGGGATTGTGCTCCTCACTCACCATGAACCAGGCTTCCTGCCTCCCTTCTCTTCCCTCTCCCTAGAACACTCTTGTTCCGCTGCTTCAGTCTCACTTTTCAGGCTTTGGTTTAAATGAAACCTCATCACAAACTTTCCTTGACCACATTATCTAAAATGGTCTTGTCCTACACCATCGTCATAGTACTTATCAGAACCTGTAATTTATTTATTTTTATTATTTATTTTTCATTTTATTTTCCTCCAGAAAAAAATCCCAATAATTCAGTATTAGAATTATTGCGTTGCATACCGGGGAGAGACATAGACCCTGAGAAACTCTGTTGTCTTGTTGGTTGCTCTAGTCCCAGAGTCTGACATAGTACCTTGAACATAGTAGGTGTTCAATCAATAGTTTTAAGTGAATGAATGCTTCTGGCCCTGCCGTTTTGGAAGACCACTTGCAATCTGACACTACGTCTATTCTTCTCTTGACAGATACATGTGTTTATAGATAGAAACTGAATGCATATTGTTAAAATATGATATATATATACACCATACATTTTTCTACTTAATAAAAAAGTAGCTTTTTGTATTGCAAATATTATTTATATTCTTTGTATAAACTGAAAAATTTAAGAAAGTAAAATTCATGTATAATCACAGTCACTTAAAATCATTTCAGATGTATAATAAATACTGTTTCATTCACTATTTTGTTTCTTCATACTTCCAGAAATTTTTTCAATGCTGTAGCTATTTCTCGGTGTGGAATTTCAAGTGATTTTATATCACACTTCCCAGAATCAGAAAACAAAGAACAATGTCTAACAACTGGCAGAAATTTGAGGAAGCTTGGAAGGCTGTGTTGATTTTTTTTTAATTATTTTTGCTAGCCTACTAGAATAAATTATCTCACTTAAAAGATTTGTAATCAGTTCATCAATAAAACAACTACTCTTTGAGTTCTAAATTCTGTTTACGTGTAACACAAATGTCTAGTTACTTAGTCAGAAGCCTAAATCACTAGAGTTTACAATTAGCATACATTATTCATTCATTCAATGTTTAATTAACAAATGCTTACTGAGCATCTACAGTATTTGGCATTGTTCTAGTTCCTGCAGATACAGCAGTGACCAAATCATAAAATTTCCTACCTTCCCAGAGAGTGTGGTCTAGGTGGGAAAGGCAGACAACAGACAGAAAGTAGATGGTAGATACTAAGAGAAATAGACAGATAATGGATAAATAGATAAGCTAAATATGTTCGATGATGAGGAGCAAAACATGGCAGAGAAGGACGATGGGAAGATGGAATTTAGTGTTTCATGGGAGTTATCAAGAAAGGCCTTACCGAGACCAGAAAGAGGTGAAAGACCCAGGCACAGGGATATCTGAGAGAAGAATACACCATCCAGAGGAAACACCCTTTACAAAGTTTCTGAGACAGTAAAGAGCCTTTTTGATTTGTTCTAGAAAGAGCACAGAGGTTAGTGTGGCTGGAAGCTGGTTGAACAGGGGAGAAACTAGCAGAAGATGTGGTCATAAAAGTACCAGATAATTCAGGACCTTAAAGTATTGTAAAGATTTTGGCTTTTACTGTGAGGGGAACAAAGCTATTGGGGAATGTAGGGCTGATAAGGGTGCGAGCTTACTTAATATTTAAAAGGATCCCTCTGGATGTTGTAGGGAGAGCCAGGGTCAACCGGATAAAGAAGAGTCAGGAGGTTTTAGTAATATTTCAAGGAGAGAAAAGAAGACATACTAGGGTCAAAGAGCCAGATGGCAAGAAAGGTCAGATTCGGGATCTATTCTGATGGTAGAACCAACAGCACTTGGGGTAGATTTAGATAGGATGTGATCGATTGGAAGGTCTTAGGTCTGAGCAAATGGAAGGAGGGATTTGTCATTTACAGAGGAGGGGAAGGCCATGGGAGCCATAGGTTTCAGGGGGAAGATTAGGACCATCCAAGAAAACACAAAAGAAAACAAAACAAGAAATGCATGGTTTAAAATTGCAAGGGGAACAACTGTTGGCTGCAATAAAAGGGAGAAGGCAGGAAGCAGAACAAATAAAGAATGAAGATAATTGAGGATTGAAATCCTGATTCAAGTAGTTAATAGGATAAGTTGGGGTGCTCTGATACTGGATATTTTTATTTGAAATGGACTAAGCAGCTATCAGAGAGATTTGACACTTCCTCCTTGCCCTCTGTGGAACAGCTTCTGAGAAAGGATCAATTCGCCAAGCAATAAAATACATTTCTGCAAGCTTTAGAGCATGTTCAGTAACAAGAAAGTAATTACTGTTTTTCTCCTGAGGAAGTTATTTTCGATCTTCATTAAGTATTTCTCCAGATGTCCATAAAAACAGAAGGCAAGAGGTCAGAATCCTGCAACAAACACTACCCAGCAGTCCACGGACAGTCATACAGAAAAGTTAACAGTTTCATGTGAACTCCCCAAAACAGAGCTCAAAAGAAACCATCGCTTTGGTGATTTTTTGTTAACTACTTCATATAATATACAATTATAAGGCAGTTCCTACTCTTTCCTTTTCAAGAAAATAAACAACTTGGAAATACTATCTTTCCAAGTATAAAGCATAGACAGCTTTTACAAAGCATGAACTTGAGTTTAAGGCATTATTAGGTTGTCATCTTTATTTCTTTTGGTCAAGAAGGAGCTATAAGAGAAGTCCCAAATCCCTCTAATGATCTCTTCTCCCGAGTTTCTTCTCATATGTTTTCTGTGATAAGGAAATACAGAAGTAATTAGGAGTCAGGCAAAAATCAATACAGCTGCTCACCACCAGGCAGGTACTTCCAAACACGCTCCACCTGACTTGAGAACAGTTGTTCTCAGCTTTAGATGTTTCTTTGAGTCCTGTGAGAGCTTTTCAAAAAAAAAAAAAAAAAAATCCATGAGCTTGCCCCATTATGAGATATTTTTATGTAATTGGTCTGGGTAAAACCTTCCCCATGTTATTCTAATGAATAGGAATGAGAATCACTGCCTGGAAACAGCTATGGGCACAGCCGGTTTTGCAAGAAATTTCAACACTAAAGAAAGAGGAGATGCTAAATGACGACGATGACGATGACTATGGAATTTGACACAATGGGCCAAATTCTTACATGATAGGAAAATCTGGTGGTGGGAGGGCAGAATAGACAGAAATGGGAATTTTTTTTTTAGGGGATGTTTAATATCTTCATAATAGGTAGTAGTTTTGTGGGTATATACATTTATCAAAATTCCTCACAAAATACACTTAAAATAGGTGCATTTTACAGTGTGTAATTTCTGCCTCAATAAAGTTGATTTTTAAAAAGTGAGTGAGGTGGAAACTTTTAAAAATTTCCCATGCAGGCAATGGGAAAATTTTAATATTTTAAAGAAAATGAGAGATTATCTTTCTGTGGCAGTAATGTATCCGTCCCCACTACACAACCTCAGGATCTTTTTCAAGCCAACTTTTTAAAAAATCTTTTTTTTTTTTTTTTTTTTAGTTAAGAAGGTGTGGGTTGACAGGAAAACCAGGCATAAAGATACATGGTTCCCATGTACCACCCTGTTATTAACACCTTGTATTGGTGTGGTAACTTTGTTACAATTCATGAAAGCACATTTTTATAACAGTATAATTAACCATAGTCCATGGCTTAACTCAGGGTTCTCTGTGTTTGTGCAGTTCCGTGGATTTTTTTTTCTTTAATTTTAATTTTAGAAACGTACATACAACGTTAAATTTTACCTTTCAACCGCATTCAAATATAAAATCCACTGCTGTTAATTACTTCCCCAAGGTGGAGTTACCATCATCACAATCAATTACCAAAACTTTTTCCATTGCTCCAAATAGAAACTCCATACATATTAATTCCGTGTTCCCTACTGCCCTATCCCATCCCCTGGTCATCTATATTTAGATTCTGACTCTGAGTTTGCTTATTCTAATAATTTAATATCAGGTAGATCATTCAATATTTGTTCTTTTGTGTCTGCCTTATTTCACTTAACATGCTTCTTTCAAGGTTCTTCTAGTTGTTGCATGTATCAGAACTTCATTCCCTTTAACAGCTAAGTAATATTCCATGTGTGTATATATGAAATTTTGTTTACCCAATCATTGGTTCATGGAAACGGGTTGGTTCTGTCTTTCGGCAACTGTGAATAATGCTACTATGGATATCAGTGTGCAAATATCTGTTCTAGTCTCTGCTTTCAATTCTTTTGGGTACAGACCTAAAAGTGGGATTGTGGGGTCATATGGTAATTCTGTACTTAAAATTTTCTGAGGAATAGCCAAACTGTCTTCCACGGTGGCTGCATCATTTTCCATCACCACCAGCAGTGAATGAATATTCCTATCTCTCTATATCCTCTCTAATACTTGTAAATTTTCTTTTTTATAAACCATAGCCATTCTAGTGGGTGAGAAATAGTATCTCGTGATTTTGATTGGCTTTTTCTTAATGGCTAAAGATGCTGAGCATCTTTTCACGTGGTTTTTGGCCATTTGTATATTTTTTTGAGGGGGGGGATGTCTATTAAAGTCTTTTGTCCAGTTTTTAATTCAGATATTTGTCTTTTGGTTGTTGAATTGAGGGATTTCTTTATATATTAAACCTTTACTGGATATATGGTTTCCAAATATTTTCTCTCACTGTGTAGGTTGTCATTTTACTTTCATGATCAAGTTCTTTAATGCACAAAAGTTTTTAATTTTCCTGAGACCCCACTCTTCTATTTTTGTTGTTGTTGTTGCTTATACTTTGGGTGTAAACTCTAAGAAACTATTACATAACGCAAAGTCCCAAAGATGCTTTCCTACATTTTCTCCTAGGAGTTTGATAGTTTTAGCTCTTATGTTTAGGCTTTTGATCCATTTTGAGTTGCTTTTTTGTGAGGTAGGGGTCCTCCTTCATTCTTTTGCAAAAGGATATCCAGCTTTCCCAGCACTATTTGTCAAAGACACTATTTACCAAATGAGCGGTCTTTGTCCCTTGTCAAAATTCATTTGGTTACAAAGAAGGTTGATCTCTGAAACTTTTAATCAGATTTCATAGCTCTATTTGTCTGTCCTTGTGCCAGTACCATGCCATTTTGATTACTGTGGTTTTGTAATAGGTTTTAAAATCAGGAAGTGTGATTCCTCCAACTTTGTTCTTCTTTTTCAAGGTAGCTTTGGCTATTTGGGGCCCTTACCCTTCCATATACATTTGATTATTGGATTTTCCATTTCTGCAAAGAAAGTTGTTGGAATTTTGATTGGGATTGCTCTGAAGCTGTAAATCACATTTGGCAGAACTGATGTATTAACAATATTTAGCCTCCCAATCCATGATTATGGGATGTTCTTTCATTTAATTAGATCTTCTTCGATTTCTTTAAGTAATGTTTTGTAGTTTTCTGTGTACAAGTCCTTTACATCCTTTGCTAGACTTATTCCAAGATATTTGATTTTTTTAGTTGCTATTGTAAGTGGAATTTTTTCCTTGATTTCCTCTTCATATCATTCATTACTAACATATAGAAACAGTACTATTGATTTTGTGGTGTTGATCTTGTATCCTGCCACTTTGTTGAATTCGTTTATAGCTTCGGGAGGTTTTCTGAGTATTTTTCAGGGTTTTCTGTTTATTGAAAACATGTCATCTGCAAACAGGGAAAGTTTTTCTTCTTTATTTCCAATTTAGATGTCTTTCATTTATTTTATTTTCTTTTTTCTTTTTTTTTTTTTTTTTTTTTTTTTTTTTTTTTTTTTTTTTTTTTTTTTTTTTTTTTTTGCTTAATTGCTCTGGCCAGAAGCTACAGTACAATGTTGGATAACAGTGGTGACAGTGTCTTATTCCTGGTCTTAGAGGAAAATCTTTCTGTCTTTCATCATTAAGTAGGATGTCAGCTGTAGGTTTTTTGTATATCCCCTTTATCTCATTGAGGAAATTTACTTTTCATAGTTTTCTCGGTGTTTTTATCAAGAAAGGGAGCTGGATTTTGTCAAATGCCTTTTCTGTGTCAACTAATATGATCATGTGGTTTTTTTCCACCTCCATCCCATTAACGTGGTATATTACATTAATTTATTTCCTTATGTTGTACTGCCCTTGCACACCAGAAATAAATCACACTGGTTCATGGTGTATAATTAATTATTTTGATGTGCTTTGGGGTTTGGTTTGATAGTATTTTGTTGAGGATTTCTGCATCTATACTCATAAGAGATTTTATTCTGTAATGTTTTTTCTTGTGATATCTTTATCTGGTGTTGGCATGAGGATAATGTTGGCATCTATTTCAGTTTCTTCAGTGGCTCAAGCAAATACCAGGCAATAGTTTGGCTTAAACAACAGGAGTTTATTAGCTCACAGTTTTGAGGTTAGGAACAAGTCAAATTAAGGAGTCATGAAGGTGATGCTTTCTTCCTGAACACTGGTATTCTGGGGCAGGTGGACTTTGATCCTTGGCCCAAGCCTCCTCTGTCACATGGCAATTCACATGGTGGCCTCCCTTGGCCTCTCCCTTCCCTTCCTGATTCCACAGACCTTCAGCTTCTTGTTTCCCATGGCTTTCTCACAGTCTGAACTTCAGTCTGCTTATAAAGGACTCCAGTAATAGAATTAAGACCCATCCTGATTGAGTTGCATCAAAACTTAACTGAAGTAACCTTATCAGAAAGTCCTACTTACAATGGGTTCACACCCACAGGAATGGATTAAGTTTAAGATAATGTTTTCCTAGGGTATACATAACTCCAAACCACCAAAGCCTCTCAGAATAAATTAGAGAATTTTGGGATTGGTACCAACTCTTCCTTGAATGTTTGATAAAATTCCCCTGTGAAGCTATCTGTTCCTGGGCTTTTCTTTGTTGGGAGGTTTATGAAGACTGATTGTTTTAGTTTGCTAAAGCTGACAAAATGCAACATACTAGCAGTAGACTAGCTTTTAACAATGGAGATTTATTAGCTTACAAGTTTACAGTTCCATGGCTATGAAAATACCCAAGCAAGGCATCATCAGATGATACCTGAACTCCAAAGACAGATTGCTGGTGACCCTCAGCTCCTCTGTCACATGGCAAGGCACATGGTGAGTCTGAGGGTCTCTACCTTATCTCCTGGTTTTCGTTGATTTCAGCTTCTGGCATCAGTAGCTTCTTCTGTTTCAGTGGCTCCAAAAGTCGAACCCGAGTCTCCAGCATGGCAGGCAAGAATTCTGTCACTGAATCACCATTGCACCGCCCCTTCTTCCTTTTTAATGTAAGCATTTAGAGCTATGAATTTCCTTCTCATCACTGCCTTTGCTGTATCACATAAGTTTTGGTAAGTTGCATTCTCACTTTCATTTGCCTCAAGTTATTTCCTAATTTCACTTGTGATTCCCTCTATAACTCATTGTTTGAGAGTATGTTGTTTAATTTCCATGTATTTGTGAATTTTCCATTTCTCCCTCTCTTATTGATTTCTAGCTTCATTCCACTATAGTCAATGAAAATATATTGCATGATTTTAATACTGCTGATTTTTTTTGGATCATGTTGTGAACTAACATATGATCTATCCTAGAGAACAACCCATGTGCACTCAAGAAGAATGTGTATTCGGTTGTTGAATGCATGTACTTCTTTATTGATCTTACGACTAGATGTTTTATCCACTAATGAAAGTGGTGAATTAACACCTCCTACTATTAATGTAGAACTATTTCTCCCTTCAAATCTGACATTAATTGCTTCATATATTTTGGGGTTCTGCTGTTAGGTGCATATATATATAACTGTTACGCATTCTTGTTGAATTGACTCCTTTACTGTATATAATGACTGTCTTTGCCCCTCATAACAGTTTTTGACTTAAAGTTTATCTGATACTAGCATAGCTACTCCAGATCTCTTTTGGTATAAAAATAAACATGGTATATCTTTACATGGTACATTTTTTCCAGCCTTTCACTTTTAACGTACTCACATCTTTGAATTTAAGTGAGTCTCTTGTAGACAGCATACATATAGTTGGATCATGCTTTCTTTATCCATTCTGCCAATCTCTGCCTTTTGACTAGAGATTTTAATCCATTTACATTTAAAGTCAGTACTGATAATGCAAAAATTTTCTCTGCCACTTTGCATTTTAGTCTTTGTACGTCTTATACATTTTTTCCCCCTCAATTCTTCCATTAATGCCTACTTACCTACTTATTTATTTTTTGTATTGTAACATAGGTAATGCCTTCTCATTTCTATCTGTTTATCTTTTTCATATATATTCCTTGTGTTTAACTTGGGGGTTAAAATTTAACATACTAAATATATAACAATTATATTTGATTTGATACCAATTTGATTTCAATAGGATACATATACTCTTTTCCTATACTCTTTTGTCCCCACACTCTCTTTAGTACTTGTTACAAATTATATCTTTACACATTGTATGTCTAGTGATTTATAATAGATAAGTCACTTATCAAGATTATCATCACTTCTATGCATGCATTAGCACCTGTAGGAAGTAAAAAGTGGAGCTGCACACTGAAAAATACAACACAATAAAGTACTGGCATTTAGTCTCCCATGTGGTGACCTTTACCAGAAGCCTTTAGTTCTTTACACCACTCTGAACCCTCACTGCCTAGGGTCCTTTCCTTTCAGTCTGAAGAACTTCCTTTAGTGTGCTTGTGGGGCAGGTCTTTTGGTAATGAACTTCCTCAGCTTTTGTTTACCTGGAAATGTCTTAATCTCTCCATTTTTGAAAGAAAATCTCACTGGATATAAAATTCTTGGTTGTCGATTGTTTTCTCACTGCCTTCTTGCCTCGTGGTTTCTAATGAGAAATCAGCACCTAATCTAACTGGGATTCCCTTGTATATAACACATTGCTTTTCTCTTGCAGGTTTCAGAACTCTCTGCTTGTCTTTTGCATGCAACAGTTTGACCAGAAGCATGTGATGGAGGATTTTTTTCACCATGCTTATACTGATTGTTGTTCTCTCTGGGTTTTGTGGATATGCATATTCACATCTTTTGCTAAGTTTGATAAGTTTTCTGTCATTATTTCTTTGAATATACCTTCTACCCCTTTCTTTCTTTCTTTTCCTTCTGGGACCCCATAATGCATATATTGGTGCACTTGACAGTATCCGAGGGGTCTCTTATGCTATTTTTAAGTTTAAATCCTTTTTATTTTTGCTCTTTAGCCTGACTCATTTAAAGCATTTTGTGTTCAAGTTTACTGATATTATCTTCTCCTAGCTCCAATCTGCTGTTGAAATTCTCCTGGGAATTTCTCATTTTAATTATTGTCATCTTCGACTCCAGGAGTTCTGTTTGGTTCCATTTTTAAAAATTACTATTTCTTTATCAATATTCTCAATTATGCATTCATTTTTGTCCTGATATCCTTTAGTTTTTCTCTGTATTTTCTTTCATCTCCTTGAGCATACTGAAGATCTTTTTTTTTTTTTAAGTCTTCATCCCATATGTCCACAGTCTGGCCCATTGATGTTTTCTTGCTTTTTTATCCGCTTCCTTTCGATGAGCCAACATTTCCTGTTTCCTTGTTTGTCTTCCAGTCTTTTTTTGTACACTGTACAGTTTAATATTATAAATTATTAACTCAGTATTTATTCTCTTAGATATCTGTTGCTTGAGTTTGTAACCAGCTGGTGATATGATGGTGATTTTCTTGAGTTTCAAGAGGTAACAAAATGAAGAAAATCTAAACAAAACACCTTTCACCATCTTTGTGTATTTGCTTTGCAATGGCTGATACTCTCCCTGAGAGTTCAACCCTCCCATCAGGCAGGTGAATCCAAGGTGAATGCAAAGTGTAGGGTCCTACCTATTTTTTTCTGATCCTGTGTCTTTCCCTAGGCTTGTGCTTGACAGTGGCCTTAGGAGTTTCCCTGTTTACAGGAGTTTGAATGCACCCCTCCCCCCCCACTTCCCTGGAAGCAGATCTTTCTCTCCTGGTCTTCTACCGTAGGATTTAAAGCAGATAAGCCTTCTCCAAACACAGTCCACCTCATCATTTCTTACACTGCCTTATTCCTTGTCTCCAGCTGCTTTTGCCTGGAGGCAAATTCTGGGAGGAGGGGCGTGTCAGAGAGGTGTTTCCCAAGTCAGTCCTAAACAAAACAAGGCTAAGGACCCTCAAAGGGAGCCTCTGCTGGTTCGAAACCATCCTGGGGAGGGGCTGAGGGAGAGACCAGGAAGGGGGCCAGGGGACTTTCCCATGGCCACCCAAAGGTGTGCCTTCTGGACTTGGCCCCTGCCCACCAAGGCAGCCCTCCACTGTCCCCCGCAGCTCTGAGGCAGGGTACCATCTTTAAGATTCCTCTGCTGCCTTCATCCAAGGCTAGTGGAACTATGGCTGCTGCCCCCAGAATCAGGCCTGGTGATCTGAAGTAACCAACCAAAAACGGTGAGGAGAAATCAGTCTGCAGACATCACCACCCTCCCACCCCCCAAACTTGGAAAGTAAAATTGTCTGTCCCTCTCTGGCACCAGCAAGCTGCACCAGGGGCCAGATGCCAGTGCTGCCTGCCTAGAGTGTGTGGGAAGGGCAACAAAAACCACCAAACAGAGGGAAATTTACCATAATGTACTTCTTCCTCCCACACCTCCCTGGATGCAGTACAGTATTCTACTGGACTCTAGGGATTTAAAATAGTTTATGCAAACAGTTCCTGTTGAATCATTGTTCTGATGGAGGGTTGATTCCTGGAGCTTTCTACTCTGCCATCTTCCCATAATTCCACTAATTTTCTCTTAACTTTTTTTACTATATGTTATAACATACATACAAAGCAAAGAAATAAAAACACAATAGTTTTCAGAGCACTCTTCAATAAGTAGCTACAGGACAGATCCCAGAGTTTGTCATAGGCTATCATTCCATCCTCGCATATTTTCCCTTCTAGCTACTCCAGAACATAGGAGGCTAGAGGGCTCAAATATTTTTTTATCATCACAATCGACTTCTTTCCCATCTTTTTTTTTGTGAAAAATAACATATATACAAAAAAACTATGAATTTCAAAGCACAGCACCACAATTAGTTATAGAATATATTTCAGACTTTGGCATGGGTTACAATTTCATAATTTTAGGTTTTTTACTTCTAGCTGCTCTAAAATACTGAAACTAAAAGAGATATCAATTTAGTGATATAGCATTCATATTCATTTGTTAAATCCTATCTTTGCTCTATAACTCCACCATCACCTTTGATCTTTCCATCCCTCTCTTTAAGGTTGTCTGGGCTACTGCAATTCTAAATTTTTTATATTGGAAGGGTCTGTCACTAATATGGGGTAGGGAGATGGAACTATCTGATATTCTCCAGAGGCTGGGCTAGGTTTCAGGATCTATCTGGACCAGTGACCCATCTGGAGGTTGTAGGTTTCTGGAAAATACTCTACTGCCTGGAACCCTTGTGAAGTCTTATAAATTGCCCTAGGTGTTCTTTAGGATTGGCTGGAATGGTCCTGGTTGAGCATTGGCAGGTTATGATAGGTGGCAAGGTCTACCTAAGCTTGAGTAAGAGCAACCTCCAGAGTAGACTCTCAACTCTATTTGAACTCTCTCTGCCGCTGATACTTTATTAATTACACTTCTTTCCCCCCATTTGGTCAGGATGGAATTATTGATCCCATAGTGCCAGGTCTGGATTCATCCCTGGGGTCATCTCCCACATCGCCAGGGTGACTTTCACCCCTGGATGTCATGTCCCACATCGGGGGGAGGGCAGTGATTTCACTTGCAGAGTTGGGCGTAGAGTGACTGAGGCCATATCTAAGCAACAACAGAGGTCCTCCAGAAGTAACTCTTAGGCATGCCTATAGGTAGTCTAAGCTTCTATGCTACCTACATAAGCTTCACAAGAGTAAGCCTCATGATCGAGGGCATGGCCTATTGATTTGGGTGTTCTGAAAGTTTGACACAGTATCAGGGGATTCCCTGATGATAAGATTTAATAGTTCCATAGCCTTTCTCCCCTCCCTCAGGGGACATTGCCAATACCTTTTGATTATCTGCTTAACATACTCTAGGATGTCTCTGGGCATTACAATAATCTCTACAGGATTAAAGGACCTCTTTCTTATTCTGGGCTCCCTGTGTTTCAGTTGTTCAGATGAGCTATACAGATAGGCTGAATTAGATTATGCAGTACAGAAAATTTCAGTTCCAGAGCAAATAAGCCTTTCTTCCATTGGTCTCAAAGAGTAAGTGTGGTTCTAAAATAAAGACACTGTCTTCCTTACCCCTATGTTCTGAATCACTTTAACCCCAACCTGTTCGGATTCATTCTTATCCCTAAATATCAGGTTATATATATATATATAAAACAGCCTCTCAGAATCCAGAAATAATAATCACTACTCTGGA